>SMDT01003255.1:0-250386 GCA_005392925.1 Aquilaria sinensis | reverse complement strand
TTTGTCATCTTCAACATTTTCGGTAATTTTAAGTAGTGAAAATCAGTCTAAGTGTTATGAGAATTACTTTTGGCTTTCATACGATGTCTTCAGAGAGACTGTGACTTCGGAAAACATCCTCGAAAAGTTTTCCTTAATGTACAATGTTGTTTTGAAACTTCTAAGTTCATAGAAAATTTCTAAGTGTAAAATGTCTTTAAAGAGTTTGAATGCCAATTATTTTTCAATTCTTCTCCATTGGCATTTTTGAGTTTGTAGACTCTGGGTTGAATTTTGTCTATGACCCAATAAGGTCCTTCCTAATTTGCCTAAAGTATACCATGAGATGGTCTTCGGGCTTCCAGTTTGACCTTTTGGAGGATGAGATCTCCCACCTTGATTCCTTTAGGCTTGACCTTCAAGTTTGCAGCAATGGCTACTCTTTGTTGGAAGGCCTTTCTTCTTAGTTCGGCCATCTCCCTACGCTCATCAACCATGTCGAGTTTGGATCTCAAACTGAGGTTGTTCCTTTTTTTGTGGAATACTTGTATTCTTGTGGGGGGCTTTATAACTTCGATGGGGATTAGAGCCTCCGTTCCGAGCATGAGTGAGAAAGGTGTTTCCCCAGTAGCTTTTCGAGGGGTTGTTCAGTAACTCCATAGCACGTTTGGCAGTTCACCAGGCCACTTCCCTTTAGCTTCATTCAGCCTACTTTTAATGTCCTATTGGACACTTCAACTTGCCCATTGCTTTGAGGATGGGCAACTGGGGCGAAGTGTAACTTCACACTGAGGTTGCTGGCGAATTCCTAGAACCCTTTGTCGATAAATTGAGAACCATTATCTGCTACTATCACCATTGGGCAACCAAATTTACATATAATATTTTTCCAAAAAAACTTCTGGATGTGTTTTGCCGAGATTATTGCTAAGGGCTCTGCCTCAATCCACTTTGTGAAGTAGGCTATAGCAACAACATAGAACTTGACTCCTCCAAGAATCGTTGGGAGAGGGCCAATAAGGTCAATTCCCCATACTACGAAGGGGTAAGGGTAGTTTGCCGAAGTTATTGCGTCCGAAGGTATGCTTTGGATAGGCGCATGTCATTGACACTAGAAGCATTATTTGACAAACTGTCATGCATCCTTTCTTATAGTGGGGCAAAAGTATCCTTGCCAAAGTAGTACTCCAGCAAGGACATCAGCCCTGATGTGGGAACAAATATTCCTTCATGAACTTCTTTTAGGACTACTTCGGCGTCCTTTTCACTAACACACCTTTGTAGGGGATTTGAGTACCATTGTCAGTACAATTCCTAGGCAATGATGAAGTACCTTCTTGAGAACTTTCGTACCTTTACAGCTTCCTGAGGATCTTCGAGAAGAGAAGAATTTTTCAAGTACTCTCTTATAGGATCCTTCTGTTAGAATAATTGAGTTGTAACAATCACGAACCACCAGGGACCCGAGGTGTGTATACACTATCCTCAAGGATTATAGCTCGCGACTCTCCAAAACATGCAGGAGAACAGGTCTGTGAAAATCCCCCATGATACAACGGGTCTTCCGGGAAGTGTACACTTACACCAGGGATACTCTAGGAATCAGCAGAAACACAAGAACCAGCGAGGATCAGAGTAGGAGGGGGAAAGAAGAGAGAGCTCGAAAGCGGGGTAATCTGAGAGTGGAGTGGGAGTGGATATTTATAGGTAGCAGTGGTTCAAATTTGAACATTGGGGTAGTAATGTTGGGAGTTACAAAATTAATATCGGTTATGATTTTGTACGTTGAGCCTGTTTTGATTTCCAACACGTGAAAAACAAGTTTTCTAGGTAAGGGTAAAAAAGTAAATTCAGGAAAATGTAAAACTGACTTGGACCGGGCCTCGTGATACTTTGCATGCAGGGGGGCAAATCGGGCTCTTTCCACTGCTTTGTCCCATCTTGTGCGCACGAGCCCATTACTACTTTCTTTCTTACCTAGCCTACTTGGGCATGGTAACTTATAAAGTCTAGAAGCTCTCCTTTTCCAAGCCATGTGGGATATGCCTTTTGGAATACTTGACAACAATCCCCCACATATTTCAAAAGGCATTACTTCAAGTTTTCTTACTGGCTTCAAGCTCAAGAATGCAATGCATCGTGGCTGGTGTCTATTAGACTATGAACCAGTCCTAGAGCCAATGATACTTAACTTACAGAGTACTTGGTGAAGCATTTAGTTTCTATGAACCAAATACCCTTTTGTAATTTAAGTGATTCATTGATCACATTACACCCCCACAATTTTTGCTGTTCATCGCGGTGTTGCGCTTATCGGCCATGCGCATGTCCTGGTTTTCATGAGTGCTTTAGTGATTCTGCCACAAATCTCATAGGAGTGGCTTCACTCCTACTACCCATCATGGCTTATGTAAATCATTAAGAGCTTTTTGCTCATCCTCTAGTAAATGCAATATTTGCATTATCTACACCATAGGAGGGACCTTTAAGGAAAAGTTTTGATAATGCTTCCAGGTCTAACAGTGACTTGTTATTACCCATATGAACCTAATTCATGGGATCTCCAATCACATAGGTTGGGTTACCATCACTATTGACTCAGGTTGGCAATAGTCCCATTCCCCTCGATGTTTCATATATCATTTTCCTTCCCAGAGGTTTAGTCAAAGGATCGGCCAAATTCACTTCTAACTTTACATAATCAATCGATATAACACCATCATTAAGCAGTTGCGTTACAACATCATGTCTTAATCGAATGTGTCTATTTTTGCCATTGTAAGTTTTATTTTTTGCAATTGCTATTGCCGCTTGGTAATCACAATGCATAGACACAGAAGGCATTGGCTTTATACCCAACGGTATATCTGCTAAGAAGTTTTTCAACCACTCAGCTTCATTTCCAGCCATTTCTAAGGCTATAAATTATGACTCCATAGTGGATCTGGCAATGATGGTTTGCTTGGAAGATCTCCAAGACACAACACCACCACCAAGAGTGAAAATGTACCCACTAGTAGATTAGGTTTCATCAGAGTCAGAAATCCAATTAGCATCACTATACCCTTCCAGTATAGAGGGAAATCCACTGTACATGACACCATATTTTATGGTACCTTTTAAATATTTCATAATTCTTACCAGAGCATTCCAAAGTTCTTCATTCAGAATTTTGAGTATATCTACTCAATCTACACATAACATAAGCTATGTTAGGTCGAGTGAAGTTCATTAGGTGCATTAGACTTCCAATAATTTGTGCATACTTTTGTTGAGAAACACTTTCACCTTTATTTTTCTTTAATTGTGTGTTTGCATTCGTAAGGAGTACTCATAGGTATCACTTTAAAATAGTTGAACTTCTTTAAAAGTTTTTCAACATAGTGCTCTTGTGACAACATTAAGCAACTTTCTTTCCCTATGATTTTAACACCCAAAATTACACTAGCTTCTCTTAGATCTTTCATGTCAAACTGTAAAGATATGAAGGCTTTGGTTTGTTCAACTATTTCAAGAGTAGTTCAAAAAATGAGCATATCATCCACATAGAGGCTAATTATTACACATTCACCACATTCAATTCAAGTTCTGTGTAAGCACATTTATCAACTCTAGTAGTTGAAAAATTATTACCTAACAAGACTTGATCAAATTTCTTATGCCATTGTTTAGGTGCTTGTTTTAATCCATATAAGAATTTTCGCAACTTGAACACTTTTTGTTTCTTGTCCAGAAAAAACATAGCCTTTTGGCTGGACCATTTATATTTCTTCTTGTAGATCCCCATTTAAGAAAGCAGTTCTAACATCCATTTAATGTATAATATGTTTATGTACAAAAGCCACGGAAAATAAAACTCTTATTGAAGAAATCCTAGAAACTAGTGCAAAAGTATCAAAATAATCAACATTTTCTTTTTGAGTAAATCCCTTTGCTACCAAACTTGCTTTATATTTGTCAACCGAGCCATCAGGCTTAAGTTTTCTTTTGAAAATCCATTTACGACCAATTGGTTTAGCACCAGGTGGTAAATCTACCAAATCCCATGTTTGATTTTGTAAAATAAAAACTATTTCATTTTGAATGGCTTCTTTCCAGAAAACAGATTCTTTTGAAGAAATCGTCTAGTTAAAAGTTATGGGATCATCTACAAGGTAGGTGTAAAAGTCATGTTCAAAGGAACTCTCTTTCCTTTTCCTTTTACTCCTTCTCAAATCTTCCACTTAATGTTCAGTGATATTTTCATCAGCGGGGGCACGAGAAATCTTTTCCTTCTTGAAAGGAAAGATATGCTAAAAAAACTCAGCATTTTTTGTTTCGATTATGGTGTTGCAGTCCAGCACATCACTTTTCAACACAAAAAATCTATATACAGCACTATGCTCTAAATATCCAATAAACATGCAATCGGATGTCTTTGATCCAATTTTATGCTTTTTTGGTTCAGGAAGCATAGCCTTTGCAAGACATCCCCAAACTTTTAAGTACTTTAAGTTTGGGGGATAACCTTTCCATATTTTATATAGAGTTATATTAGTCTTTTTATAAGGAATTCGATTTTGCAAATTACAAGCAGATAAGATAGCTTTTCCCCAAAGATTATCAAGAGCAGAAGAACTAATAAGCATGACATTCATCATTTCTTTCAAAGTTCTTTTTTTTCTTTTAGCTACATCATTTGACTCAGGAGAGTATGGTGGAGTTAACTCATGAATTATCCCTTCTTTTTCATAGAAATCATTAAACGATAAAAACTCACCTCCTCTATCTAATCTAACTCTTTTAATCCTTTTGTTCAATTGATTTTCCACTTCAGACTTGTACAACAAAAACATATCAAAAGCCTCATCTTTGTTTCTTAACAAATAAACTTTGGTGAATCTGGAGAAATCATCTATGAAGGTCACATAATACCTTTTTCCTCCTCTAGTCATAGTATGTTTCAAATCACCAAGATCAGTGTGAATTAAACTTAATAATTCTGATTCTCTTTCAATTGAAGCACAAGTTTTCTTTGTTGAGTTAGTTTAAACACATATTTCACATTTATCAAAACTTGTGTTACTAAGGGGTATGATTAAACCTAATGATTGCATATTTTTCAAATAAGATATACTCACATGTCCTAATCTAGCATAACATAAATCAAGAGACTCAACCAAGTAAGCAGAAGAAGATGCATCATTATTATTGATGATATTAGAAACACTCAGTACAAAGAGTGTTGGGTTTCGGGAGCCAAACAGCGCAGCGGAATTTAACCGAAACCCTCCAGGATCCAAGAGAAACGGGGTAAATTGGGTGTTCGAAAATTTCATACCTAATTTTCGATTGAGATTTCTTACTCAACTGTAGAGTCGAATCACAAAACCTGAATAGTTGACGTGTTCAGGCTCTCTATGGTATCCACACGAGCCTCTCGGGATCACCACGCTTCCACCACGTCCCGGCAGATGCGTTTCTCTTGCGCTCGCAGTGCTAGCTTGCGTCCTCCAATGAATTGCAAGAGAAGAGTGCGGCTGTCCTTTTGGGAGGCTAGGGCAAGGAGACCTGCGAATTTCTCACTTAAAAGTTGTATTTATAGTGAGACTCAACTTCCAGGCCTAATGGGTTTCAAAACCCTAATCCAATTAGGATTTAATTTCGGGCTTAATAATGGCTCAACTCCTTGGCCCATTATTAATACGAAATTAAAGTGAAAGCATAACCCAAATAATTAGCCCATGCACTCTAATGATCCAAATAGCTCTATGTGTGCGACCCAATAGGCTCTTGCCATGTTGGCAATGATCATAAATCACATTTATGATCATAAGCAATGAGCGGTGTCTAGCAACACATCATTGCTACCCAAGTGACAAGATTGTCGGTGAATCGACTAAACCTTTATGATCATCACCGATATATGCCATTGTCCATTTGTCCAAGATATCAAGACTAAGCACGAGACATGGAATGTGTCACTCTCGTATAGCCCAATCTTTGGTTTCTTGATTACTGAGTAGACCAACTTAAATTGATGACTTTGATATCGTATATCAACTCATCGGAGCATGGCCATGCATTTTCTAGGTCTCACTCTATCAAGGGGCCCAAAGATATCACTCCCGTTACATAGGAGGGACAAATCCCATCTTGATCATACAAATCCCTCCGCATGATATGTGACATACCCAATGACCTCCTTCAAGTTCACTCAGTTACGAGCAACAAAGGAAAGTATCAAACTATGTGACTCACATGTAGGGAACCTTGATGATCTTAGGTCGAAGGACTACATATACCATGATCACTATGAGAATCACTTATGACACTCATATAACGATCCATGAAGTGTTCTCATGGTGGGTCGGTCCAGTACACAAGTTCTCCAACTTGTACCCATATGTAGACTACATATCTCATATTAGTCTCCACATATGCTAGTCATTATTGATAGCCGAAGGGCTTTCACCTCTTCCAGTATATACTTCCCCGAAGGATTGTTCGGGGAGCCTGACGTAGCTCGGAAAGAAGCATTGCCATCGACCTCGGCAGAAGCAAAGTCGAGCATGGCGAAGCAAGTATTTTGGCTGAAACGCCAGGCTATCTAAATGTGTCGCTGACTCCCTCGGGGAACCGAACATATCGCCTTTCGGGAGAAAAGAACCAGCTACTGAAAGCAGGAGAGATTCTCCCCGAAGGCGGAACTCCCGAGCTAGAGAACTCCCCGAGCCACTAGCGTGATTCCCGAAGGAGGGCGTCCGTACCAGAGGGCGACCTCGCCCAAAGGACCTCGGGAGTACGGCAGGAGCATTTAATGAGCATTTAAGGAGCCTCTGACAGGTCGCCCACACGCTGCCTGAAACGGCGGCCTGACACGCCGAGCATCATCCAAGTCCCATCTCAGCCACAAAACTAGGAGCCTACAAACGGCTACCTGTTCCCTATGCCCAAAAAGCACAGAAAAGATCCGACCGAACACGTGTCAGGATCCAAACGGGCCAGGTACTTCTATAAATACTAGGAAACAGGACTTGGCAGGAGGGAGCTCCTTTCTCTCTCGCAGCAGAAAACATATACAGGCCAGACCCATATCCATTTAAGTGTTCCTACTTTACTCACTATCAGGACACTAACTTGGGCGTCGGAGGCTCCTCCCCGGAAAGTCATCCCGGGGACCTCCTAACCCTTTTTTTTCGGAGTCTTTCAGGTACTTTCCCACCTGGGGAACCTCTCCGTCAGACGTTCTCCCTCCTCGGAAGCTCCCTCGGAATTCACCATGTCGCAAGATGAAGATGCTGAAGGGCATCATTTGGCGCCGTCTGTGGGAACCCACCCTCAGGTTGCCGTCGTTGAAACTCGGCGTTCTAAGGACAAGGGACTTCCGAGGTCCCCGTCCGCGCCTGAAGTCCAACCGGCTACTGAGCAAACTCTTCCAGGGACTTCCTTGCCTGAGGAAGAACGTCCTCTGGTCATCACTATGAGTTTTCTGCGCGACTTCTAGCGTTCTGTTGTGGCCGAAATGGCACAGCAGATAGACAAAAGGTGGCCACAACAAACTCAGGCCCAAAGGCCTCCTTCGCCAGCGCGCCTTCGAGAGAGAAGTTCTAAATCAGCTCATCGTACTTCGAGAAGTGGGGACCCTCGAGAGGAATCTTCAATAGAAAACACGCCCCTCGGGGCACGGCTTGCGGGACAGACAGAGTCCAAGCGACCCAAAACCCTGCACCGAAGGAGATCATCACCTGAGGCGAGGTCCCAATCCCCTCAGCGCCGAACTAACTCACTAAAGAGATGCCGACGATCCCCTTTCCCCAAAGAAGTGCCCAGCGCCACACTCCTTATAGAGAAAATATTGGCTAGGTTGGAAAGGATGGAAAAACAGGTAGCCCGCAGACCTGTCTGGGCCAGACTATCTGAAACTTTCTGTGGCGATGAGTCACCGTTCACCCGAACAATAGTTGAGGCAGCCATGCCCAGTGATTTCCTGGTACCTCGGCTAGAAACGTACGATGGCCGAACAGATCCACAGGCCCATCTGACGAAGTATAAGCGGAGCATGATGTTGCACGGGGCTGACGATGCCACTCTATGCAAATGTTTCGAGGTCACCCTTGCCGGCCCTGCTACAGTATGGTATAACTCTCTGGCCCCAGGAACCATCAGAGAGTTCCAGGAGCTATCCACTGCCTTCACCCAGCAGTTTATTGGAAGTCGTCCTACGGCGAAGATGCCGGTGCAGATGTTCGACATAGCACAGAGGAACGGGGAAACCATCCGTGACTATGTCGAAAGATTTAACCGAGAGGCCCTAAGTGTTCCAGACTTTCGGCCAGAAATACGCATCCTCGCCATGATACGGGGCCTTCGGAGGGACTCACAGCTATTTTACGAGTTTTCCAAAGACCCCCCAGACACGCTCGGTGAATTTTTCTGAAGAGCCGAGCAGCATATGACAGCCGAAGAGCTAAGAATGGAGGGGCCAAAGAATGAACATTCCCGTCCCAAAGGATCAAGCCAGCAAGCCAAGTATCTGACAGAGCAAACAGGACGACCTCGGAGGTTCAGGGGAAGGAAGCCTCCTCCGAACTTTACACCCCTGAACACCACAAGGACCAACATCCTCATGACAATGGAGAAACAGGGATCCCAGATTCAGCGACCGAAGGCAATGACCGCTGACAACAAAAAGAATATGAAGAAGTTTTGTCAGTTTCATCGCGACCACGGTCACGACACCGAAGACTGCTTCCAGTTGAAGAAGTACATCGAGTCGCTGATTAAGCAAGGTCAACTGCGGCGCTATCTGCGAATGCCTTCGCCGAAGGCAAGGAGAGAGGAGGAAGGAAAGGCTGATGAAGATGAGTATGACTCCGACAGAAGGAGGAACCGAAGTCCAAAAAGGCGCCTCCCACCTTCGGCGGGGGTAATACAAACCATCACCATTAGACTGCCATCCTCGGGGAGAAAGAGGAAAGCTAGGGAAATAGTAACAATGGAGTACCAAAGCCCATCGAAAAAACTCACCCGAAGAGATGGTTCCTCCGTCATCTTCCCTCATGACGACCCATTGTTGGTCATGGCAAGAATAGGGAATTGGGACGTCAAAAGGGTATTGCTTGACGATGGATCAAACGCCGACGTCCTATTCTCACATCTGCTCCTAAGCTTGGGAATATCCAGCATCGACCTCAAGCCTGTTACTTCACCAACCTTTGGAATAGGACCCTCAGAGCTGCCCGTCCTCGGCTGGATCGACCTTCCCCTGATGATGAGAGGGAGTTCGATCAACGGAAAAGGAGAAATTTTTGCCTCCACAATGACGAGGTTCATTGTCATGGATGTCCCTTCGTCGTACAACGCCATCCTTGGAAGGCAAAAACAAGGGAATTTGCACATTCGCCCAGATGTGAAGTACTTAACAGTCACCTTCGCCACCAAGGACGGAGACGCCGAAATTTTCATCAACCAAGCCGAGCTCAGAAAGGTGTTCGTCAAAGCCCGAAAGGCCCCAGCAGCCAACTTCGCACAAACCTTAGCAGGAGGGACACTACCCACCGAAGAACCAAAAATGGGCGGGGCGGAAAAGCTTGCAGAAGGAGAAACGGAAGAAGTAGAACTTGTCCCCAGCCAAAATACCCAAATAGGGAAAAATTTGGCCGAAGGTGACAAGAAAAACCTTGTATCCTTTCTACTGATGAATAAAGGACTGTTCGCCTACTCGCCAAAGGATATGCTAGGCATAATACAACATAGCCTTAAAGTAGACCCTCGCATAATACAACATAGCCTTAAAGTAAGTACCGGAAGCAAAACCTGTCCGGCAAAAGAAAAGAAGCGAGGCATCTCGGTCCACAAAAGTAAATTCGTCAAAACCGAAGTACAGCGCTTGATGGACGCAAATGTAATTAGGGAGGTCAAGTACCCCGAATGGCTAAGCAATGTGGTTATTGCTACAAAAGAAGGGAGTAGTAAGCTCCGGATGTGCATCGACTTCAGAAACTTGAACGATGCCTGCCCGAAAGATTCCTATCCTCTCCCACCGATAGACCAGTTGGTCGACTCAACTGCCGAATATGGGCTCCTAAGCTTCCTCAACGCCTTTAGTGGGTATCATCAAATAAGGATGGATCCTGAAGATGAAGAAAAAACTGCATTCATCACCGAAGGTGGAACATATTGTTACACTAGGATGCCATTCGGGCTAAAAAATGCAGGTGCCACCTACCAAAGGCTGATGAGCAAAGTCTTTCATGACCAAATAGAGAGGAACATGGAAGTCTACGTTGATGACATGATAGTCAAAAGTAAGATGCCTAAAGACCATGTCATAGACCTAGAGGAAACCTTCCAGCAACTCAGAATATTCGGAATTCGACTTAACCCCGAAAAATGCGTCTTCGGCGTGACCTCGGGAAAATTTCTGGGCTACATGGTATCAGAAAGGGGCAATGATGCTAACCTAGAAAAAATTAAGGCTCTGCTCGAATTCCGAACTCCTGTCACAGTGAAAGACGTGCAGAGACTCACTGGAAGGATAACCTCTCTTAGCAAGTTCATCTCCAGGTACGGAGATCGGTGTCGGGCATTCTTCAAAGTCCTTACTAAGGCAGCAAAAAGAGAAAATGACCTCGGGGATGGTGACCATCCTTGGAATGAGGATTGCCAAAAAGCCTGGGAAGAACTTAAAATCTATTTGTCTCGACTGCCTACTCTGCGACAACCTCGCGAAGGAGAGCCCCTCATCCTGTACCTCGCTGTTTCAGAAAAAGCAGTGAGCTCGGTCCTTGTGAAAGAGGAAGGGTCGAGACAATGGCCAGTTTATTACGTAAGCAAATCCCTGCACGGCGCCGAGGTCAGGTATCCATTACTCCAAAAAGCCATATATGCCTTGGTGCTGGCAGGAAGAAGATTGCGGCCATACTTTCAGGCTCACCCCATCATCGTCCGAAGTAGTCTGCCTCTACGGGATGTTATGAAAAAAGTTGATCATTCGGGAAGGCTTTCCAAATGGTGTATAGAGCTCGGCGAACACGACATTGTTTATGAACCTCGGAAAGCCATAAAAGCTCAAGCACTAGCTGACTTCATCGCCGAAGTACCTACCACCAAAGATAGCCACCCGGATCTTGGCAAAGGTGAGCCAGAATGGACGCTGCATGTGGATGGAGCCTCAGGTTCCGAACACCAAGGAGCCGGAGTAATCATCAGAGGACCCGAAGGTCTAGAGGTGATAAAGGCCATCAAGTTCAACTTCAGCGCCACCAATAATGTGGCTGAGTATGAAGCTCTGATAGCAGGGTTGCGCCTGGCCAGAAAAATTGGAATAAGAAACTTGAAGGCTCACAGTGACTCCCAGCTGGTAGTTCGGCAAACGGCAGGGGACTACGGCGCGAAAGACCCAATTTTGGCAAAATACCACGAACTGGTGACGAAGCTCATTCGAGAGTTCGACACCATACGCATCGAAAATGTACCTCATCGGGAAAACACCGAAGCAGATTGCTTGGCAAAGGCAAAAACATACACCGTGGTATTAAACCACCCGAGCATTAAAGTACTGAGCATAGTAACTTCGGAAAAGGGCTGGAAAGACCCAATAAAGAGGTATCTTGCGGACAACGCGCTCCCCGAAGACCCCGTCGAAGCCGCAAAAGTACGAAGACGCTCTGGGCGATTCTTCTTAATAGGCGAAGAACTGTATCGGCAGGGATATGCAAATCCTTTACAGAGGTGTGTTGGCGAAGAGGATACTGAAATGATCCTCGAAGAAGTCCACGAAGGCGCTTGTGGTTCACATATTGGAACTGACGCCCTCGCCGCAGTGGTACTTCGCTAAGGATATTTTTGGCCTACCCTAAGAAAGGATGCCCGACAGTTCGTCCGAAAAAGTGACAGCTGCCAAAAACACGCAAAAATCTAGAGGACACCCTCGGAAATGGTGACTTCGGCTGACTATCCCTGGCCCTTCGCAGTTTGGGGCATAGACCTCATTGGGCCGCTCGCAGCAGCCCCCGGAGGCGTGAAATTCTGCGTAGTCGCAGTAGACTACTTCTCTAAATGGGTCGAGGCAGAACCATTAGCAACTATCTCAGCTAAAGAAGTGCAGAAGTTCGTATGGAAGAACATTGTATGCAGATTTGGCATACCGAGGATACTGGTAGCCGACAATGGATCCCAGTTTATTGACAAAGGGTTCCAGGACTTTGTCAACGACCTCGGAATAAAGATGCACTTCGCCCCAGTAGCCCATCCTCAAAGCAATGGCCAAGTAGAGGTATCTAATAGGACCATAAAAGATGGTCTGAAAAAGAGGCTGGGGGAAGCAAAAGGGAAATGGCCAGGCGAACTCCAGAGTGTACTGTGGAGCTACCGAACAACACCCCGAAGAGCCACAGGGGAAACACCTTTTTCACTCATCTTCGGTACAGAAGCCATCATCCCAATCGAGGTAGTGCAACCATCAATTCGAGTACAAGTTTTTGATGAAAATGGAAATGACCTCGGCCTAAGAACCAAGCTCGACCTCGTCGGCGAGCACAGAGAAATAGCCGAACTAAGAAGAAAAGCTTTTCAACAAAGAGTGGCCGCGGCCATAAACTTGCGCGCAAGGCCAAAAGGAATAAAGAGAGGAGACCTCGTTCTCCGAAAGAATGAATTCGCACCTCGAAAGCCATCCCACGGAGTATTTCGCGCCAACTGGGAAGGCCCTTACCTGGTTCTTGCCGAAGTACGAAAAGGGGTCTACAAGCTCGGCGATTCCGAAGGCGTAGAATTAAAAAATACGTGGCATTCGGACGCCTTGAGAAAATTTTACGCTTAGAATCTCGGCAAAGAAGACCGTGCTGTACAAAGAAAGGAAAATTTTCTCTAAAGTATAAAAAGTTTCTTAGCCAAAAAGTTTCTTAGCATGAGTGGTGCGAGTTCCGCAAAGGTGGCCGGCTAAAATAAGCGAAGGTATTATTTTCCGAAGTCTCTAGAGCAAACGTGTTCGGGACAACAGAGAAAATCTGGCGAAAGACTTAGCCAAAATTTTTGGGCATAAGTTGAACAAGTCAGGATTTCCCGAAAGAGGTCACCATGATAAGCACAGACAAAGTCTTCGAATAAAGATCGGGACAAAGGAAAACAAAAAATCTCAGGAAAAGACTTAGCCAAATTTTCAAGGTCTTTATTGAGATAAGTGTGCTTACAAAAAAGATAGCCAAAAGAAGAAGTACAAAAAAGAAGAGAAAAAAGGACAATGACCCTAGAACAAACTAAGGCTTCTCGGCGCCCCGGGAGTCTTCGGCTCCTGCGTCCTTTTGCACCACCTTCGGCGCCGGAAGACAAGGAGGCAGGTTCAGATGGTCAATCTTAGACCAGGTCCACCGAGGTCCCTCGGGAATGTCCAGGGCCGCCAGAAAAGAGATATCCAGATCTGGAAACCCCTGAAGGACTTGGTGGCGAACAACACAGAATCCGTCCTGAAAACTAACCTTGGTCATCTGGTCAGACTTGTCTTTCTCAAACTCAAGCTCCTCGAAGTCTTTCTTCAAATCTGAGACCTTCTTCTTCAGCTCCTTCACTTTCTTCTTTTCCGGCTCCTTCTTCATAGCATCGACCTCGGCTTGGAGCGCAGCCTTCTCAGCAAGCGCCTTCGCCAGAAGACCTTCGACTTCTGACTTTTCTTTCTGATGCGCCTCATTTGCCGAGATCAGCTCCGCCACTTGGGAGCCGAGGTCAGAAATTTTCTAGGAGGAGTCCCTCAAAAGTTCATCTTTTTCTTTCTGGAACTCCTCCCGAAGGGCGGCAACTTCCTTCTTCGCAGCTTGGGCCAGCTGCAGGTTCTTGACAGGCAGTTCCGAGCACATGGCCTTTGTTTTTTCTATGGCTTCTAGGGCCTTGGCTCGGAACTCAGTCTGCCTCGCCACCCGAACTCGGAGAAAGCCAGCGTACCCCAGAAGCTGCAAAAGGATAAAGGCGAGGTCATTAAGACAAAGAGAAAACCAAACACTTAGAAAAAAATTCAAGGGAGGAAGATAGACGCAAAGTATACCTGGGCGGCGTGTTCGGAAAGCTTCGCGGCAAGAGAATCGTCGCCCGGGTGAGCCGCGGCAATGGCCTTGAAGGAGGCATCGGTGAGGACCCCTTTCGAGATCTCTGTAGCCATTTGCTGGCAGTCTCCGGAGTACAGGTTCATGTCCTCCGTAAACGTCCAGAAAGGCTCCTTCGGGACTTTGCCCTTCGGGATGCGGGCGTCCCGAAGGGCTCTCCTCTTTGCATGCTCAGCTACCCAACCCGGAGTGAGCGACTCTTCTGCACGACAAAACAGAAAATTGGTCAGCGCAAGAAAGCCTCAAAGATCATCAAAAAGGGAAGCCCCACAGTTTGTTAGAAACACAAACCTGCTTGCACCTCGACGACGTCGTCGTCGGAAGCTCGAGCCTCTTCGGCAGAAACCCCCTTGCCTTTTCTTTGGCGCCGCTCTTCGGCAGAAGGAGCCTCTACCACGGCGCCAAGAAGAGCCTGCGACGGGGTAGGACTTTGAGGAGGGACCTCAGCAGCAACCTCGGGATGAGGCACATTGACAGCCTCGGGCTCCTCGGCCACCTCTTCGGAAATTTCCGGAAGAGGGGGGGCACATCTTTCTTCGCCCGTTTGGAAACAGACGGCCCAGCCCCGGACGTCTTCCGTCTTCGGGAGGCAGCTTTCTTCGTCTGCTCACCCTTCGCGGGCTGACCGGTGAAAAGGGCTTTGTAGAAGGCAGCAGTGTCCTCGCCCATTTCTGAAAAGGAAGAAAGACATCAGTGTGAGTCCGGAACGAAGTTATAACAAAGAGATTAGAAAGTAACTTACTCTCATAAAAAGTTTCGAAAGAAACTTCCTCCCGAAGGAGTTGTACTAGCCAGGAGTCCTTCCCGGCGATGGCAGGAGCCGGCATCCCGAGGTCCGTCTTGTGCTCCTTTACCACCCCGAGCTCCCGAAGGACCTCCTCGGTCATCAACCTCCAATTGATGGGGAAGGGGTAAAGAGGGCGCGAAAGGACCTCGGGACCCCAGTCGGCGACGGCTCGGATACGTCCGTCAAAATCCGCAAATACGGAAACCAACTCGGGAGTCAACAGTATCCTCGGATCTATGACGTCGTCTTCCAACCGTCCCTGAGCCCACTTGGCCGGAACATGCGACCAGGCCTCCTCCATCTTCAGAAAGAAAAACTTTTTTTGCCACCCTCGCCAGCTGTCCTTAGTGGCGAAGGTGAACATATACTTTTTGCTCCCGGATCCCCGAGGTAGCATGAAGTAAAAGCCACCCTTCGGGACCACGTAGAGCTTGTAGTACTGCATAAAAATGACGAAGTGGGGTTCTATTTTGAAAACACCACACATACAGAGGAAGGCGTTGAAATAGCAGTACGAGTTCGGAGGAAGTTGATTCACGGCAATGCCATGAAATTGGCAAAAGTCGCAAATCAACTTCGGAGGGGGGGGCAAAATTCGGGAATCACCTTCGAGGGGGGAACCGAAGTCCGGCTTTCAATTGAGCTCGGAAAACGGTGATCTCGTTACTATGGTTTGAAAAAATGTAGTGGTCAGGATGTGGCAACCTCGTAACAGTGTACGAAAGAAGGAAAATTTTTTTCTTCCACTTTGCTAATTTTGCAGAAGTGGTGCAACAAGGGTGAGAAAGAAGAGGCTGCCAACTTTCAGGAATCGGCATTTTTGGCTGAAAAACGAGTTCGGAAAAGGCAAAAACGAACTTCGGGCAAACTTTGAAAAAAGAGTCCTGGAAATAAAAACCCACCAAATCTTTTGCCGTAATCTGAGTGTGAAGACGCCGTCGTGAAAGATGACCGGAAAAAAGCTCAGGTGAAAAAAAACCGCCGCAAAAAGCAGAAGAGAGCAGAAGGAAAACCAGAGCAAAAGCAAAAGCAAAAGAGACAAGTGACAAAATGAGCATATATATAGGCCGAGGGAGGTAGGCGAACCGGCGTCATAAGTGCTCTGCGAAGGCGAAACGTCGCCATAACTGCTCTTCTGCACCTAAAAAGGCACGCCCGCCGTTACAGCACAATCCCCACCAATAACAAGCTGCCACGTGTCAACCATCGCGCCAAAAGAGGGGGATGCGTGTCCCGATACCCCTCATCCTTAGGCGCGTCGTTCAAGACTGACACACCTATTCCTAACACATGACGTGGCGCAGACCTAAAAAGCTGGAAAGCAGGTTACTTCGAAGACACCAACAGACAGGCTATGGTAGAAGGGCCTAACGTCTTCGGACGAAAGGTCCGTCTTCGGAACAAGTACTACACTCTAGGCCCGAAGAGGGGCCCTCAGGAAGCGAACAAACCGAAGTCTCCACTTCAGCTTTTTCGAGGGGGGCCTGTGATAGCCGAAGGGCTCTCGCCTCTTCCAGTATATACTTCCCCGAAGGATTGTTCGGGGAGCCTGACGTAGCTCGGAAAGAAGCATTGCCATCGACCTCGGTAGAAGCAAAGTCGAGCATGGCGAAGCAAGTATTTCGGCTGAAACGCCAAGCTATCTTAATGAGTCGCTGACTCCCTCGGAGAGCCGAACATATCGCCTTTGGGGGAAAAGAACTAGCTACTGAAAGCAGGAGAGATTCTCCCTGAAGGCGGAACTCCCGAGCTAGAGAACTCCCCAAGCCATTAGTGTGATTCCCGAAGGAGGGCGTCTGTACCAGAGGGCGACCTCACCCAAAGGACCTCGGGAGTACGGCAGGAGCATTTAATGAGCATTTAAGGAGCCTCTGACAGGTCGCCCACACGCTGCCTGAAACGGCGGGCTGACGCCCTGGCATCATCCAAGTCCCATCTCAGCCACAAAACTAGGAGCCTACAAACTGCTACCTGTTCCCTATGCTCAAAAAGCACAGAAAGAAGCCGACCGAACACGTGTCAGGATCCAAACGGGCCAGGTACTTCTATAAATACTGGGAAACAGGACTTGGCAAGAGGGCTCTCTCGCCATCGGCATTCTCGCTCAGCAGAAAACATATACAGGCCAGACCCCATATCCATTTAAGTGTCGCTACTTCACTCACTATCAGGACACTAACTTGGGCGTCGGAGGCTCCTCCCCGGAAAGTCATCCCGGGGACCTCCTAACCCTTTTTTTCGGAAGTCTTTCAGGTACTTTCCCACCTGAGGAACCTCTCCGTCAGACGTTCTCCCTCCTCGGAAGCTCCATCGGAATTCACCATGTCGTAAGACGAAGATGCTGAAGGGCATCAATTATGTATTATTGCAACCAATAATACTAGACTAGGGACGTTTAAGAATATCATTATTCTAGGGTTACAATTATGTTTGTTAAGTTACGCAGAAACAAAACAACAAACATAATTGCTGGATTAATGCCTTAATAAAATATCATGACTCAATGTGCAAAAAATACAATCATCTCATGATTGGCTTTTTGGGCACAACACTAACAATCTCCCACTTGCACTAAAAGCCAATCATCCATGTATCTAATACCGATGGACCTAGAATGGCTATCATGCTTCTGCTGCGTAAGGGGCTTTGTCAGTGGATCAGCAATGTTGCTGTCTGTCGAAGTCCTGCATATCCTTACATCACCCCTCTCGATGATCTCCCTGATGAGATGATAGCGTCGGAGTATGTGTTTGGATCGCTGGTGAGATCGAGGTTCCTTAGCCTGTGCGATTGCTCCATTGTTGTCACAATAGAGCTCTATCGGGTTGGCAATGCTTGGAACCACTCCAAGTTCAGTGATGAACTTCTTGATCCAAACTGCCTCCTTCACAGCATCAGAGGTGGCAATGTACTCAGATTCTGTTGTAGAGTCAGCTACTGTCTCTTGCTTTGAACTCTTCCAGCTCACAGCACCACCACCAATACAAAACACATAACCAGATTGCGATCTAAAATCATCCTTATCGGATTGGAAGCTTGCATCGGTGTAACCCCTTACAACGAGCTCATCTTCACCTCCAAAGACCAAGAATGCATCCTTAGTCCTTCGTAAGTACTTAAGGATGTTCTTAACAGTTGTCCAGTGACTCTCACCGGGGTTCGATTGGTACCTACTCATCATGCTCAAAGCATATGAGACATCGGGACGAGTACATATCATGGCATACATGATAGATCCAATTGCTGAGGCATATGGAATCTTACTCATGCGCTCTCTCTCCTCGGGTGTACTCGGACACTGAGATCTAGAAAGAGTGATACCATGTGACATGGGCAAGAATCCTTTCTTGGAATCTTGCATGCTAAACCTCTTTAGCACCTTGTCAATATATGTACTTTGACTTAGGCCAAGAAGCTTTCTAGATCTATCTCTATAGATCCTGATGCCTAACACATAGGCTGCTTCACCCAAGTCCTTCATAGAGAAACATTTCCCTAGCCAAGTCTTCACAGACTGTAGCTCAGGAATGTCATTCCCGATGAGTAGTATGTCATCTACATACAACACCAAGAAGACAATAGCGCTCCCACTAACCTTCTTGTAGACACAAGGTTCATCTTCATTTTTGATAAAACCAAACTCTTTGATTGCTTCATCAAAATGAAGATTCCAACTTCGAGAAGCTTGCTTCAGTCCATAAATGGACCTTTGCAACTTGCACACTTTATTGGCATTCTCAGGAGTGACAAAACCCTCAGGTTGTGTCATGTACACATCCTCAAGTAGCTTTCCATTTAGGAATGCAGTTTTGACATCCATTTGCCATATCTCATAATCATAGTGTGCAGCAATAGCAAACAAAATTTGGATGGATTTAAGCATAGCAACTGGTGAAAAAGTTTCATCATAGTCAATACCATGAATTTGCTTGAAACCTTTTGCAACCAATCGTCCCTTAAAGGTAATCACATTACCATCCATGTCAGTTTTCTTCTTGAAAACCCATTTGCACCCTATGGGTTTTACCCCTTCAGGTGGGTCAACCAAAGTCCATACTTGGTTTTCATACATGGATTCCATCTCGGATTTCATGGCCACTAGCCACTTCTCAGAGTCAGGCCCCGACATAGCTTGTTGGTAGGTTGTGGGCTCATCCTGATCCATGAGCATCACATCACCAGTGTGAGTCACGAGAAATCCATATCTCTCGGGCTCACGCCGAATCCTACCAGACCTACGTGGGCTCTGTGCTACAGGAACAGACTCTTGAACCACAACATCTTGTGGTGTCTGTTCAGGTTCCATTTCAGGTTCGATGTCTCCTTGTTGTTCTTGAATTTCTTCAAGTTCTACTTTCCTCCCACTAGTTCCTTTAGAGATAAACTCTTTCTCTAAAAAGACACCAGTTCGAGCAACAAACACTTTTTGCTCAGAAGGATTGTAGAAATAGTAACCCTTTGTTTCTTTGGGATACCCAACAAAAAGGCATTTTTAAGATTTGGGCCCTAGTTTGTCAGAGGATTGACGTTTCACATAAGCGTCACAGCCCCAAATCTTCATAAAAGACAAATTGGGACGCCTCCCACTCCATATCTCATATGGTGTCTTTTGAACCGATTTAGATGGAACTCGGTTTAGTGTAAAAGCGGCTGTCTCTAGAACATGTCCCCAAAAGGAGTTTGGAAGGTCAGCTTGACTCATCATAGAGCGAACCATGTCTAACAGAGTTCGATTTCTCCTTTCAGATACACCATTCCATTGAGGTGTACTTGGTGGAGTGAGTTGTGATACTATACCACACCCCTTCAGATAGTCAAGGAATTCTCGATCCAAGTACTCTCCACCTCGATCTGATCGAAGCACTTTGATACTTTTCCCGAGTTGATTCTCTACTTCATTCTTGAATTCTTTGAACTTTTCAAAGGATTCTGACTTGTGTCTCATGAGATACACATAGCCATATCTGCTGAAGTCATCAGTGAAAGTAATGAAGTATTGGAAACCTCCTCTAGCTTGTGTAGACATAGGGCCACATACATCACTATGTATGAGTCCTAGTAAGTCATTAGCCCTTTCACTTTGCCCTGTGAATGGGGCTTTGGTCATCTTGCCCAACAAACATGACTCACATGTCTCATATGATTCAAAATCAAATGAGTCCAAGAGTCCATCCTTATGGAGCTTGGATATGCGGGTCTCATTTATATGGCCCAAGTGACAGTGCCAGAGATAGGTCGGGTTCGAATCATTTAATCTGACCTTCTTGGTATTCACATTATAGATTGGATCTTCGAGGTCTAGAACATACAACCCATTGCTAAGTTGAGCACTACCATAAAAGATTTCATTCAAATAAATAGAACAACATTTGTCCTTTATTATAAATGAAAAACCTTTCTTGTCCAAACAAGAAACAGAAATCAAATTTCTACTAATAGTAGGCACAAAGTAGCAGTTGTCTAATTCTAAAACTAATCCACTAGGTAAAGTGAGAACATAAGTCCCTACGGCTAAGGCAGCAACCCTTGCTCCATTTCCAACACGTAGGTCCACTTCACCTCAGGCCAATCTTCTACTTCTACTTAGATCCTGCACATTTGTACAAATGTGAGATCCACATCCAGTATCCAATACCCAAGATGAGGAAGTAGAAAAGTTAGCCTCTATAACAAAAATACCTGAAGTGGAAGTCTTACTTCCCTTTTCCTTAGCAAGTTCTTCAAGATAGAGCTTGCAGTTGCGCTTCCAGTGTCCAGGTTGCTTACAATGGAAGCACTCCCCTTCCTTTGCCACACCACCCTTTGGTTTCAGTGCAGCTGAAGAAGAATTAGCATTGGACTTTCCATTAGCTTTATCCTTCTTCTTGTTGGCTTTTCCCTTTCCCTTGCCCTTTTGAACCATCAAAATGGGCTTAGCCTTCTTAAGGTTTTGCTCAGCAGTTCTCAACATGTTGAGCAATTCAGGGAGGGACTTGTCAAGGTCGTTCATGTTATAGTTCATGACAAACTGACTGTAGCTTTCAGGCAACGATTGCAAGACTACATCAATAGCCAACTCTTTCTGAAGAGCAAATCCCAAATTCTCAAGATTCTCAATGTACCCAATCATCTTGAGCACATGAGGACCCACGGGACTTCCCTCAGACATCTTGCACTGAAACAATGCCTTAGAGGTCTCAAACCTCTCATGCCTAGCTTGCTCTTGGAAAAGCATTTTGAGATGTTCGATCATATCGAACGCCCCCATGTTCTCATGTTGCTTCTGAAGCTCAGATTCCATGGTAATAAGCATGAGGCATGCAACATCCAAAGCATCATCAGAATGCCTCTTGTGAGCATCCCTTTCAGCTCTTGGAGCAGTGGCAGCAGGCTCATTCAGAATGGGCTACTCTAGGACATAAGCCTTTCTCTCTTGCTTGAGGACTATCCTCAAGTTTCGGTACCATTTGAGAAAGTTGGTCCCATTCAGTTTTTCCTTCTCAAGGATCGATTGCAACAAAAGTGTCGATGTGTTTTGTGCCATGGTTATCTACAACAGTAAATATGCAGTGTAAGAGTCATGTATTTTAATTCATTTAATAAGGACTTTTATTAAACGATACTCCCACTATTTTCCTCAAAATAATAACCCTCGATATTATTTCGGAACACCTCGGCGCTAAGGTATTCTAGTGGGCCAAGATCCATATTTGACCACAACCTGAGTCAGCTTTGGCTTTTCTCTCAAGTTACAGCTATTTAGGTAGGCAACTCCTTGCCAATTGCATCTTATGCAACTCTTGGATAGTTGGGTGAACAACACTTGTCCAAGCTCATCTCATGAACTTAAGCCCAACTCTATGCCTCTAAGTCCCTAATCCTATTAGGATGACTTAGTTAAGTCAGACCCAAAGTTAGCAATTTGGATATCACTATTATCCCATCGCGCCTTACCAAGATGAACATAGGTGCTTTGCTTTGGCAAACCCACCTAATGTTGATCAAAGTCTTGACGAGTGCCAACATTTGGAAGGCATCACATTTAATGACTTAATATTTGTTTGAGGGATTTTTTTTTCTTTTGATCTCACCAATTTGTTATCTCCGGTTGTTTTATACATGCATCACATACAAATATAAAACATGCATCTCATGCTTACAAGAAATAAACGTGACATGGTTATAGCCCAAACTATGCGATATTCTCAAGCCAATGAGAATATCATAAAAGCCTAAGAAAAGAAAAGAGTCTTCACAAGCTCCTTCTCTTCCTTTCTTGGTTGCCCTTTTGTTGTCACCTCCTTGGACATACCACCTTGGATGATCCTTGGACATACCACCTTGGATGATCCCATAATGCACCATTACATCAATAATAGAAACCTCGAGTTACATTCGAGGGGAGTAAGGTGAGAAGAGAATGTACAATGAGAGTGATAAGAAAAGGCACGACTCGCAGGCCGTATTTACAAGTACAACCAATCAAGGGCTATAACCATGCACCATGCTTCAAACACCAATCAGCATATCATGTCAAATCTCATTCAACAAAGATGCATGCCAATTTTTGTGTGTTGATTAACCAGTTTTTATTTATGTGGCGCTTCGCATACGGCGGTCCCGCTGGCCGGTCAGCGGGCGGTGGTTCCGCTGACCGGTCAGCGGACGGGGTCAAGGGGAGCCGCCCTTGCGGGGGGCGTGGGGGGCAGCGCCCCCCTGCGCAAAAAATTTTCTTACAATTGCTTAGCCCGAAATCTTGTATTTTGAGAAAGTAGGCACCCGAGACTCCTCTATTCGAGCCACCAAAAATACCTTACTTTCAGTGCCTGAACAGGCTGAATCCGAACCAAGCTAGGGTTTCTGCAACTATTGCAAGAATCCTAATCCATATAGGTATCTCATACCATTCAATTTGAGGTTAATCTCATTAACCAATTTGTGTCGTTTCTTCATATATCTCATATGTTCATTACGAATTCCAGTTTCATGCATCATGAATCAATCTAATTAATCATGGCCGAAAACCAATCGAACACATAGCATCATGCGATTCAACACTCAATCCCGATTTAGGGTTTCACCAGTAGCTCTGATACCACTGTTGGGTTTCGGGAGCCAAACAGCGCAGCGGAATTTAACCGAAACCCTTCAGGATCCAAGTGAAACGGGGTAAACCGGGTGTTCAAAAATTTTCATACCTAATTTTCAGTTGAGATCTCTCACTCAACTGTAGAGTCGAATCACAAAACCTGAACAGTTGACGTGTTCAGGCTCTCTATGGTATCCACACGAGCCTCTCGGGATCACCACGCTTCCACCACGTCCCGGTAGATGTGTTTCTCTTGCGCTCGCAGTGCTAGCTTGCGTCCTCCAAGGAATTGTACGACAAGAGAAGAGTGCGGCTGTCCTTTTGGGAGGCTAGGGCAAGGAGACCTGCGAATTTCTCACTTAAAAGTTGTATTTATAGTGAGACTCAACTTCCAGGCCTAATGGGTTTCAAAGCCCTAATCCAATTAGGATTTAATTTCGGGCTTAATAATGGCTCAACTCTTTGGCCCATTATTAATACAAAATTATCAGTGAAACCATAACCCAAATAATTAGCCCATGCACTCTAATGATCCAAATAGCTCTATGTGTGTGACCCAATAGGCTCTTGCCATGTTGGCAATGATCATAAATCACATTTATGATCATAAGCAATGAGCGGTGTCTAGCAACACATCATTGCTACCCAAGTGACAAGATTGTCGGTGATTCGACTAAACCTTTATGATCATCACCGATATATGCCATTGTCCCTTTGTCCAAGATATCAAGACTAAGCACGAGACATGGAATGTGTCACTCTCGTATAGCCCAATCTTTGGTTTCTTGATTACCGAGTAGACCAACTTAAACTGATGACATTGATATCGTATATCAACTCATCCAAGCATGGCCATGCATTTTCTAAGTCTCACTCTATCAAGGGGCCCAAAGATATCACTCCCGTTACATAGGAGGGACAAATCCCATCTTGATCATACAAATCCCTCCGCATGATATGTGACATACCCAATGACCTCCTTCAAGTTCACTCAGTTACGAGCAACAAAGGAAAGTATCAAAGTATGTGACTCACATGTAGGGAACCTTGATGATCTTAGGTCGAAGGACTACATATACCATGATCACTATGAGAATCACTTATGACACTCATATAACGATGCATGAAGTGTTCTCATGGTGGGTTGGTCCAGTACACAAGTTCTCCAACTTGTACCCATATGTAGACTACATATCTCATATTAGTCTCCACATATGCTAGTCATTATGTATTATTGTAACCCGCTCCACAATAATACTAGACTAGGGACGTTTAAGAATATTATTATTCTAGGGTTACAATTATGTTTATTATGTTACGCAGAAACAAAACAACAAACAAAATTGCTGGATTAATGCCTAAATAAAATACCATGACTCAATGTGCAAAAATACAATCATCTCATGATTGGCTTTTTGGGCACAACACTAACAAAGAGACCCTGGTTACAATAACCCTTGCCCACATAATTATTGTTTCTAGTCATGACTATCTTGTCACAATCAAATGTGACCTTGATGCCGGGCTTCATTAGCAAAGACACGGAGACCAAGTTGGCTCTTATGGTGGGTACATGCAATACATCACTTAAAGCCAGTGTCTTTCCAGAGGTCAATTTCAGAAGTACCTTGCCCTTGTCCAGAACTGGTGTACCTCGAGAGTCACCAAGATACACTGTTTCAACACCTTCTTCTAGTGGAGTATAAGAGGAAAATGCATTTCTGTTGCCAAAAATATGCCTGGTGGCACTAGAATCTATCACCCACTCTTTTGAATTAGTAGCAAGGTATGCTTGTGAAACTACCACAGCAATGATGTCATCATCATCATCCTCATGAGCCAGATTTGCCCTTGGCTTAGGAGGTTTATCAAAGTGTTTTCTTTTCCGGCACTGTCGAGCAAAGTGCCCCTTTTTTCCATAGACGAAGCAAGGCGGCACTTCTTTGTCATCATTATTTGCTGGCATTGGTCTTGGCTTGAAGTTGTTGTTGGGTTTCGATTTTGGATTGTACCTCTTGGAGTTGACGAGATTGGCACTGGAGGTCAATTGCTTCCCTTTGGCTATGCGCTGCTCCTTCTTATTGGTGTCCTCGATGATGATGTGAGGGATTAGGTCGGCCAAAGATAGCTGCTTGTGCTTATGCTTTAGTTGTTGCTTGTATTCTCTCCATGACGGTGGCAGTTTTTCAATTAACAAGCCGGCTATGAACTCTTCTTGCAGTGTGATCTTTTCTCCTTTCAAGTCCTCCAGAAGCTTGTGGTATTCATTGATTTGTGTTTTTGCATCCTTCTCATCTTCCATTTCCCATCGATAGAATTTCCCGATCACGAACTTTTGCTTGCCCGCAGCCTCCGCTGTGTGTTTGAGCAGCATGGACTCCCATATTTCTTTTGCTTCCTTGTACTTAATGTAGACATCGAACAACTCATTAGATAAAGTTAAAATTATTGTGTGATGGCATACCTTATCAGCATAAGTCCAAGACTCCTGCAGCTTGGGGTCAGTTGCTTTGGACTCATTCAGTGCGAAAGCAACTCCATGCACATCTAGCAGCATGTAAATGCGTTCCTGCCATCTCTTGTAGTTTTCTCCACTAAACACTTCTATCTTTGAAATGTCAAGGAATGGCTTTGCTAATGTCGATGGAGGGGTTGGAGGAACCGACATCCTGGCATTGGATGCAGCTTTCATGTAGAAGCGAGCATCAGCGAGCGCCCTATCACAAGCAGCAGCAAGGTCGTGATCTTTCTCGCGATTGATTTCCGCAATTGCAGTTGCAAGAGCTTTCTCACAGTTGGCAGCTGCAGCCTCGATATCAGTAGGCTCTTCCCAGACAATGTCCTAAGGATCGATGATTGGAGCACCATTGTTGTGGTTCATGTTATAATCCTTGAGATTGTTATAATAATTGAGTTGCAACAATCACGAACCACCAGGGACCCGAGGCATGTATACACTGTCCTCAAGGATTATTGCTCGTGACTCCCCAAAATATGCGGGAGAACAGGTCTGCAAAAATCCCCCAGGATACAACGGGTCTTCTGGGAAGTGTGCACTCACACCCAAGATACTCTAGGAATCAGTAGAAACACAAGAACCAGTGAGGATCAGAGTAGGAGGGGGAAAGAAGAGAGCTCGAAAGTGGGGTAATCTGAGAGTGGAGTGGGAGTGGATATTTATAGGTAGCAGTGGTCTGAATTTGAACGTTGGGGTAGTAATGTTTGGAGTTACAAAATTAATATCGGTTATGATTTTGTACGTTGAGCCCATTTTGATTTCCAACATGTGAAAAACAAGTTTTCTGAGTAAGGGTAAAAAAGTAAATTCAGGAAAATGTAAAAACTGACTTGGACCAGGCCTCGTGATACTTTGCACACAGGGGAGGGCAAATCGGGCTCTTTCCACTGTTTTGGCCCATCTTGTGCGCACGAGCCCATTATTACTTTCTTTCTTACCTAGCCCACTTGGGCATGGTAAGGCATGGTAACTTATAAAGTCTAAAAGCTCTCCTTGTCCAAGCCACGTGGGATATGCCTTTTGGAATACTTGACAACACCTTCCACCCTTTTTCTGAGGTTGTGAGTGCCATTACAATGATGCTTGAGGAGTCAAGTACTTCGGTGGACTGTTTTGACTTAGCCAATATATCCGCTTCCATGTTTTCCTTTTGAGGTATCTTTTCTATTTGTACCTTGTTGAATTCTTGGATTAACTCTTTGACAAGGTCATGGTATTCTGCCAAGTTAGGGTCCTTAGCCCCGTATTCTCCCATCGTCTGGCAAACCACCAGTTGTGAATCTCTGTAGGCCTTCAGATTTTTTACACCAACTCTTTTTGCCAATCTTAAGCTTGCTTTCATTGCCTTCCTTGGTTTATATGTAATGTCATACTCACCAAGCTCAATGCACCATTTCAATAACTGCCCTAAATGATCCACATTCTTCATGATAACTCGAAGAGGTAAGTTAGTTTGGACTGTAATGCAGTGTCCTTGGAAGTAAGGCCAAAGAGTTACAGGAAAGTTTCTTTCATGTCCTTGATTTGATCGTTGGGTCTTTTTCTTTTAACTATCATATCGTCGATGTATACTTCCATATTTTTCCCAATCTAGGAGTCGAACACTTTGTTCATCAGCCTTTGATATGTTGGTCCTACATTCTTCAATCTGAAAGGCATTTTGACATAACAATATGTCCCAACCTTGGTGATGAAGGCAGTTTTTTCCTCATATTCGGGATTCATTTAAATTTTATGATACCCATTGAAGGTGTCGACAAAACTAAGTAGTCCATATTCAGTAGTGGAGTCTACCAGTTGTTCTATTGTAGGTAGAGGATACGAGTCCTTAGGAGAAGCATCGTTGACATTTCTAAAGTCAATACACATTCAGAGTTTATCACTTTCTTCTTTGGTGGCAACCACGACATTGCTAAGCCAGTCAGGGTGTTTAACTTCCTTTATTATTTTTGCTTCCAAAAGTCATTGTATTTCTTTTTTGATGAAGTTGTTCTTATGAGACGAGTTACTGCAATTTTTTTGTCGAAATGGTTTTGCTTCAAGGTGTATTCTAAGACTGTGGCTGATTATGTCTGAGTTTATCCTGGGCATATCCTTAAGGGAGTAGGAAAATAGATCTTTGTTCATTAATAAAGGGGATACAAGTCTCTTTTTTTCACCTTCGGCCAACTGTTCCCGAATTCGGGTGCTTCGGCCAAGAATTAATTTTGCATGCTTTGTTTCTATTTTCTTATTATCACTTTTTCCTTTCTCTAGCCTATCCTAAGAAAGTATGTCATCCTTCTTTGAAGTGTGGATGTAAACGTTAGGAGGGTTTTGTCTCGCTTTGACACACACCTTCCTCACCTCAACTTGATCAATGTATATTTCAGCATCTCCTTCTTTTGCCTCAAAAGTGATAGTTAGGTACTTTACATCTGTTCGAAGGTGAATGTTGCCCTGTGTCTGTCTGTTAATGATGGCATTGTAAGATGATGAAACATCTATGACTATGAATCTCATCATAGAGGAGGTAAAGAGTTCCTCTCATGTCTTTACCGAAGTACCCTTCAGCATAAGTGGGAGGTTAATCCATCCTAATACAGAGAGTTCGGTAGGTCTTACCCCGAAGGTGGGTGAAGTCATTGGTTTGAGATCGTTCTCAGTAATACCCAAGCTTGGTAGTAGATGTGCAAAAAGGAAGTTTGCACTTGAGCCATCGTTTAAGAGTACTCTTTTTACATCCCAATTTTTGATCCCAGCCATGATCTAGAGAGGATCGTCATGTGGAAACTTCACAACAAACCCATCCTTTCGGGTGAGCTTGCTTCAGGGGATGTCGAACTCCATCATTGCTATCTCCTACACCTTCCTTTTTGCGCTCAGCTAAGGATATTTTGGTGGTGATTGTCTAGATTACCCCAGCTGATGATGGTGTTTGTTTTTTAGGACTTCAGTTTATTTGACATCTGTCCGAATCATACTCCTCATCTTCTCCTTTTCACTCATCCTCTCTTTTGCCCCTTTCCTTGGGCGAGGTATTGTTAGATACTTTCAAAGTTGGCCTTGTTTGATGAGGGAGTTTATGTATTTTCTCAGCTGAAAACAATCCTCTGTGTCAAGGCCATGGTCCCGATGGAATTGGCAGTACTTCTTCATCTTCTTCTTATTTTCTGAAGTCCTGGGCTTCGGTTGTTGTATTGACTTTCCTTGTCTTCCGAAGGCCATCAAAATGTTCACCCTTGTGGTGTTTAAGGGGGTGAAAGTCATTGGTCTCTTGCTTCTAGTTTTTAAGAGGTTGGTGACCTTCACCTTCAGAGTATTGATGATCCATTTTCTGCTTTCTCCTTAGCTCTTTAGTGGTCATGTGTAGCCTGGCTCTCCTGTAAAACTCCCTTAAGGTTTCTAGGTGATAGCGAAAGGGCTATTTCCCAAAAATACATTCTCCCTTGGTGGAACCTAACACCACCCTCAGAAATTCATAACACCAACCTTGGGAGGAATCTCTCCACTACCTTCAGTAATAGACATAGCTGACTTCGGGAAAAAGGCTCCTCGCCACCCATGGAGGTGCACACTACCAACCTTAGGAGCATAGGTTCACCACCCTCGATAGAGGAAAATGTCTCCCGAAGATGGTCCACCCCTCTGAAGGGCCTTCTCTAATAGCCCTATGGGAAAATCCCTGTTTGAAGGGGTCTCACACCTTTGAAGGGGTCTTACAAAGAAATGACAAATATAGTTGAGGGGTCTCTAACAAAGAAGCCTTGCACAAGCACTACCCTTTGGCTGGAACTGCCTATGGCCAACTGGAGATACCTGTCTTTGAAGGTATGGACCAGATCTAATCGAACACATGTCCTGATCTACACAGGCTATGCAAAAAAGCCTTCTCCCCCCATCCTTCTATAAATACTTGGGAGGCTCCCAGGTAAGGACACGGGACTCTCTCTCTCTCTTTCCTACTCTCTACTCTTTGCTCTTGGCAATTTCTCCCCTATATATACTGACTTGGGTATCGAAGGCTCCTCCCCGAAAACACACTCTAGGGAGCTCCTAACCCACATTCTTCAAGGTCTTGCAGATACCTTCTCACCGGAAGTCTCTCTTAGGCTCAGCATGTCATACAACTAGGATGCTACTAGGCATCATTTGGCACCATTTGTGGGAACTCATCCCCAAGTCGCTGTCATGGAGACTTGGCGTTCAAAGGACAAGGGACTCCTGAAGTCCCAATTTACACCAGAGACTCAAGCAACAGCTAAACAGCTTTCGGAGGAGACTTCCCTGCCAGAGGACGAGCGTCCTTTGACGGTCACAATGGGCTTTCTACGTGATTTTGAACACTCTCTCATGGCTAAAATGACACAACAACTCAACCAAAGGTGACCACACACCTCTAAAAGGAAGAGCATCCTTTCTGCACACATGTCGAAAGAAAAGTCACAAGTTTAGCAGGGGTTCTAACAATGAGTCCTCAATGGAGAATATACCGTCCCAGGACGTCACACTGTAAGGGTAGGGTCGAAAGAGCCCAGAACTTTTTCACCGGTGAAGTCCTTCTCTAGATGAAAAGTCCCTGTCCCATCACCAGCAAAGTCAGTCACCAAAAAGATGATGCTATTTTCCCCTCCCAACAATTCCCATGTAGTAAGGAAACGAGGGCACCACCATCCTGATGGAGAAAATCCTGGAGAGGTTGGAAAAGGTGGAAAAACAAGTCTCTTGAAAGCCTATCTGGTCAAGACTGTCGGTGACCTTCACAAAAAAGGAGTCCCCCTTCATCTGTACAATAGTAGAGGCACCAAATGCCCAGCAACTTCCAAGTAGCACGCCTGGAGACGTATGATGGGCGTAGTGACCCCCAAGCCCACTTGATGAATTATAGGAGGAGCATGGTATTACATGGTGCCGATGAGATTCAACAAAGAGGCACTAAGCGTTCCTAACTTTCACCCCGAGATCCGAATCCTCACTATGACTAGGGGCCTAAGGAGGGACTCATAGCTCTACTACAAGTTCTCCAAGGATCCTCCTGACAACCTCGGGGAGTTTTACTGAAGGGCTAAGTAACACATGACAGCCGAAGAGCTAAGGATGGGCGGCCCAAAGTCTGACTAGAATCATTCTAATGGTCAAAGTCACTAACCTTAGTATTCCACCGAGGGAGGGGGCAAACCTCGGAAGCCAAGAAGGAAGAGGCCAATATCGTTCACCCCTCTAAACACTTTAAGAACGAACATCCTGATGGCCCTGGAAAGACAAGGAACTATAATCCAACATCTAAAGACCATGACCTCGGACAACAAGAAGAACATGAAAATTTTTTGTTAATTTCATCAAGACCACGAGCACAATACCGAGGATTGCTTCGAACTGAGGAAGTATATTGAATCTTTGATCAGGCAAGGGCAACTTCGACGCTACTTGCGGATGCCATAGCCCAAAGCTCGAGAAAGAAAAGAAAAAAAGAGGAAATGAGAGGATAAGGACTATGATTCTGATTGACATCGGAATTAAAGTCCTAGGAAACATGCACCACCTCTGACTAGTATAATCTAGACAATCACAATTGGAATACCCTTGGTTGAGAGGAAAAGGAAAGATCAAGAAATAGTGATGACAGAATTTGACAACCCAGCAAACAAGCTTCTTCGAAAAGATGGGTCTACAGTGAAGTTTCCACACGATGACCATTTCCTAATCATGGAAAGAATAGGAAGCTGGGACATCAATAGGGTGCTCATTGATGATGGATCGGATGCTGGCATCTTGTTCTCCCACTTGTTGCCAAACTTGGGTATTTTTTAAGGTGATCTTAAACTAGTTACCTCGCCAACCTTCGACGTTAGTCCCTTGGAACTCCTAGTGCTCGAGTGGATTGATTTGCCCCTGATGCTAAGGGGTACCTCAGTCTATACCAAGGGAGAACTTTTTGCTTCAACTATGACAAGGTTCATTGTCATAGATGTCCCATCTTCATATAATGTCATCCTAAAAAAATAGACGCAGGGTAACCGTCACATTCGACCAGATGTGAAATACCTGACTATCACATTTGAAGCAAATAAGGGTGATGCAGAAATACTAATTGATCAAGCCGAACTAAAGAATGTATTCATTAGAGCAAGACAGACTCCAGTGAAAGTTCATATACAAAATTTAGGAGATAAAAGCCTAATCGATGAATATGCGATGGAAAGAGAAATGAGTGATCTTAAAAAGATAGAAATAGAAGATATAGAACTTGTCCCAGGCCGAAGTACCCGAGTGGGAAAAAAACTAGCCAAAGGTGACAAAGAAAAACTTGTATCCCTTCTATTAATGAACAAAGACCTTTTTGCTTACTTTCCAAAAGATATGCTCGAGGTAAACCCAAGTATAATTCAACAGAGTCTCAAGGTATGGTCTAAGGCAAGGCCCATTCGGCAGAAAAATATGGCCTCTCGGTACAAAAAAACAACTTCATAAAAAATGAAGTTCAGCGACTAATGGAGGAATGCATAATAAGGGAAGTCAAGTACCCTGACTGGCTTAGCAACGTTGTTGTAGCTGCAAAGGAAGGGAGCGATAAACTTCGAATGTGCATCAAATTTTGAAATATTAATGATGCCTACCCAAAGAACTTGTACCCTTTGCCATCAATAGACCAATTGGTAGACTCCATTATTGAATATGGTCTGCTTAGTTTCCTCGACGCCTTTAATGGATACCACCAAATTTGGCTGGACCCTGAAAATGAGGAGAAAACTGGCTTCGTTATTGAGGTCGGGACTTACTGTTACGTCAGAATGCCTTTTAGTCTTAAAAATGTAGGAGCCACATATCAAAGGCTGATGAATAGGGTGTTTGGCTCCCAAATTGGGAAAAATATAGAAATATATGTCAATGGTATGATAGTTAAGAGTAAAGTACCTAGTAGTAATATCATAGACTTGGGGGAAATGTTCCACCAACTTCAAAAATTCAAAATCCATCTTAACCCTGATAAATGCGTCTTCGGGGTAGTAGTGGGGAAATTCCTCAGATTCATGGTATTCGAAAGAGGTATAAATGCAAACCTCAAAAAAAGTGATGTTCCGTTAGCATTCCGAACTCCAACAACATTAAAGGATATACAAAGGCTCACTGGAAGAATAACTACCCTTAGCAGATTCATATCCAGGAATGGAGATCAGTGCCGACCGTTCTTCAAAGTACTTATGAAAGCGGCAAAAAAATGAAGTGATAGCCGAAGTGCTATCGCCCTGTTTACCCACCGACCATGAAAAAGAGAGAGCCAGACACCTGAGGCACACAGCCTCGGTAGCTTGCCAATTCCAACTTCGAGAGCCAATGAAGCGACTCCTTCGAGAAGGCGGCCAAACCAGCTTCGGGGGAGAAGGACCAATCACCCTCCGAGGGAGAAAGGCCCCTGAAGACAGAGACGCCGAAGTTCCAGCCTGACTTCGGAAAAAGGCTCCTCACCCCGAAGTGAGACATCAACCAAAGGGACCTCGGTTGTACGACAAGAGCTATTAAGGAGTCTCTGACACTCTGCTCATATACGTCTCCGACACGCCACCTTCAGATACGCTCTGACACGCCATCGCAGTCTAATGTCCTATCACGAAGGGCTACAACTCACGGCCCGAGGAGCCTGCAGGTGGCTAGGAGCCCCCACGCCTAGAAGTACGAACACCATCCAACCATACACATGCCGTACACGTGTCATCATCTGAAGGGGTCACCCTCTTCCTTTTATACAAGGGAAATCATCACAGGAAGGGGGGCCTTCTGGCAAAAGAACAGAGAGAGAGGCCGGAAAACAGAGGACGCCCTCCCCTCTCTGCCTGAAAACTCTCCTTTCGCCTTAATACTCTCCCTTCGGCCCTCAGAAAGACACGCCAGGCAAGAGTCCCTTGTGCTTATTACTGAGTATCTCTCTTTCTCAAAGCACTGACTTGGACATCGAAGGTTCCCGCCCGGAAAACCACCCCGGGGGCCTCCTAAGCACTATTTTCTGAGTGTTTCAGCCAGGTCTCCCTAAAGAATCACTGTTCTGGGCTCTCTCCCACACCGGATGTACCTTCCATTCTCACCTACCATGGGACCAAGAGGCTGCCGGCCATCACTTAAGGTGATCCACCCCGGACGCCTTCCTTTTGGACTAACCCTTGCCTCCAGGACGCCATGCTGCCTTCACCACTGAACACAGTGGAGATGCTGGCTCGGCACCACCGGACCGGCATCATCTAGCGCCGTCTGTGGGAAACCACTCCCAGGCTGCCGAAGTTGAAGCTCGGCGTTCTAAGGAGAAGGGACTCCCGAGGTCCCCGTCCGTGCCAGAGATTCAATGAGCAACCGAATAATGGCAGCAAGGAATTCCCTACCCGAGGGTGAACGCCCTCTGACTATTACCATAGGCTTCCTGCACAAATTCCCACACCTTGGCGTGGTCGAAATGATGCAGTAGTCAAGCCAAAGAAGGCCGCAGCTAAATTCGGGTTGAAGGCCATCCCCATCGGTATCTCGATGGGAAGAGAATCCCGTGTCAATTTGCAAAATTTTGGGAAATGGAGATTTGAGTCCTCGGCGGGAAGCATACCCCCCGGAGTATAACCTACGGAAAAAGCAGGGTCGGGATGACCCAGACCTCCCCGCCGAAAGAGTCCTGCACCCAAGGAAAAAATCGCCATCTCCTCAGCAACGAAGTCAAAACCCATTGCCCGAAAGGTCATCTACGGCTTGACGTGCGGGCAGAAGGCGCTGACTCTAATTCCAAGGACACGCTATCGCTATCTGAACTGATCCACCTCTGCGCGACCTGGCAAAAAAGAGTAGATCATTTGAAAAGGACTATCGAAATGGTGCATCAAACTCAAAGAGTACTACATCGCACGTAAGCCTAGAAGGGTAGCAAGCGCCCAGGTACTGGCAGACTAGATCGCCGAAATCCCAGAAATAAGGAAGGCTAAAACCAACAAGGGAGACATAGCGAAGGTAGATCCAGAGTGGAAGCTCCTTGTCAGTGGAACCCCAAGCGCAGAACATCAGGGCGCTGGGATACCCCCTCGGGGGCCCGAAGAAAGGGAGGCCACCAAAACAATCAAATTTGATTACCAAAAGTGTTGGCCCATCCGAGCATGGCAACGCTAGGTATAGTAACCGCGCACAAAAAGCGGAAAGATCCTACGAAAAGGAATCTCGCAACCAAAGAGTCCTGAAAATCCTCATGAAGAGGCAGAAAGTGCAAAGACGTTCCGGACAATATTTCTTGACTAAGGAAAAACTATGCAGAAAAAGGTACACAACTCCGTTATAAAAATATATATATCGGTAAAAAGGTGCAGGACAATTCGTCCAAGAGGTGTGAAAACGGCCAGAGACATGCCAGCACTCGAAGATTGCCTTCGGAGCGGATAACCTTGGAAAGATTACACCGAGCCACTCCAAAACAGCACCCAAAAATGTGAAGTTCTGCGTATTAACAGAGGACTACTTCACTGAGTGGGGTAAGGCAGAACTCCTAGCAACCATGCCGGCAAAAGGTGCACAAAAAGATCATCTGGAAGAACATAGTATGCTAATTTGGCATACCGATGGTGATACGGGCCAATAATGATTTCCAGTCTATGAACAAGGGATTTCAAGAATTCGTCACCGACCTCGGAATAAAAAGGCACTTCGGCCCACTAGCTTAGCCCCCGAGCAACAGATAAGTAGAGTTGCCGAAAGAGCTATAAAAGAGGGACTGTGAGAAATGCAAAGGGAAAATGGCCAGGAGAACTTCCTACTGTACCAAGGAGTTATCAGACAACTCCCCAAGGGACCGAGGAGGAGACACTTTTCTTGCTTATCCCCAGTACAGAAAGCCATTATCCATTTGAAGAAGTTCGGCCAGCATAAAGATGTTTGACGAAAGAGGAAGTGACCTCGGGTTGAGAACTAAGCTCGACCTAGTTGTCAAACACTGAGAAACGGCCGAGCTCGAAAGGAGGCCTTTTCGGAAAAAGGTGGCCATAAGTGCAAATCTGCATGATAGGCCAAAAGGAACAAGGAAAGAGAGACCTCGCCCCCGAAAGGCTGAATTAGAACCCCGAAAACCGTCCTATGGGGTACTTCGGCCAAATGGGAAAGGGCCTTATTGGGTCCTACACAAGGTCCGAATAGGAGCATACAAGCTTGGCAACACCGAAGAAGGAAAACTGAAAAATAAAAGGCACTCGGGCGCCTTAAAAAAATTCTACACTTAGAATTTTTCAGACAAGAAATGGTGAAAGCCAGAAATTTGTCTAAGTACATAAAGTTTTCCTCTAACTGAGAATGTTCGCTAAACAAAGCTGAAGTATGGACTCCCGAAAGTCTCCTATTCCTTCCGAAGTTAGTTGGGCTATATGCCCAAAAGAGGGCAAGTCCACCGAATACTGCCGACAAAGGGCAGGCTAAAATTTGCCTGAAAAGGAACTTCACCAACCGCGAAAGACGGCCTGAATTATGGCCGACGAAACGAGCAAAGAAAGTACCAAAGTGCCTTGACCGAAAGTGGTCGGGACAATTGGGAAACAAAAATTGCTCAAAAAGACCTAGCCAAAATAATGAAGGGAAATTCACTGAAGAAGGTCTTGATACAAGGAGAAGATTACAAGAAGAAGAGTACAAAGAAAAAGAAGAAGGCAATGGTCCTAGAATATCTAAGGGACCCCGTCGCCATGGGAAGCTTCGGCTCCTGAATCTTTCGCTGCCACCTTCGGTGAAGGAGGAGGAAACAGCAAGTTAAGGAACTCGACTCTTGACCACATCCACCGAGGTCTCCCGGGAATATCCATGGCAGCCAGAAAGGAAGGATCGAGGTCCGGATACTTCTTCAAAAATTGATGACGAGCTAGGTAGAAGCCGTCCTGAAAAGCAACCTTGGACGTCTGGACGGCTTTGCCTCTTTCAATGTCCAACTCGTCCGCCTCATGTTGAAGATCCGAAACCTCCTGCTGAAGGTCGGAAATCTCCTTCTCTAGCTCATCAGTTTTCTTCTTCTTCTTCGAAGCCTCCTTCAGCAAGTCGGCCTTGGCCTAGAGTTTAGCATTCTCAGCCATCGCCTTCGCCAAAAGGGCCCCTTCTTTTTCCTTTTGAAGGGTCTCGTTGGCCGAAGTCAGGCTGATTAATTTGTCGCCAAGGCCGGACATCTTCTCGGAAAAATCCTTCAAGAGCTCTTCTTGGCCCTTCAAGAATTCCTCCCGAAGACTGGCAATCTTCTCCTTGCATATTTGGCTTAACTTGGTGTTCGTCAGCACCGACTTGGCACAAAAGACTTTGGCCTTCTCCAATTTGTCTTCAGCCCAAGCTTGGACGGAAGACTGCTTTGCTGCCCAAGCTCGGAGGTACCCACTATACCCCAGAAGCTGTAAAAAATAGAAGGTACTTAGCGAAATTTGCACAAGGAAAGCCAAAAACACTTAGGCAAAAAGTGGAAGGAAAAGTGAAGAGCCTGAAGAGTTACCTGAGCAGCATGCTGGGAAACTTTTGCAGCAAGGGCATCCTCAGAGGCACACTCCTCGGCGACTGCCTTGAAGGATGCCTGAGTAAGCACGCCCCTCGCCATTTGGGGAGCCATTTCCTGACAATCCTCGGGGAACAGATTCATGTCCTCCGTGAAAGACCAGAATGGCTCCCTTGGGACTTTCTCCTTCGGGACATGAGAATCCCCAAGATCCCTCATTCAGGGGTGCTCAATCTTCCAAGCCAGGGGCGCCGGATCCTCTGCAAAAAGAAACATGCATCTTATCAGGTAAAAATTCCTTGATTATAAAAAATGTAAGTTGATTGCAGGGAAAAAGAGACAAACCTGGCGCGACCTCGGCACTGTTGTCATCAAAGTCACCGACCTCCTCCACGTCGGCAGGAATATGTTTGCCCTTGGCCCTTCGGCGCTTTTCTAAATCTTCAGCAGAAAGATCCGGCAAAGAGCCCACAAGATCTGCCGACGTGGCGGGACTCAGAAGGGCAGAAAGGGCAATCACCCCGGCAGGGACTTCGGCAGTAGTTTCAGGCTCGGCGAAAGTTGCAACCTTGGTAGAAGTAGCAATAACATCGCCGACTTCCCAAACATCCTCCAAAGGGGGAAGAGAGGCATCCTTCTTGGCCTTCTTGGCTGAAGATGATCCGCTCCCAGAACCCTTGCGCCTCTTCTTTTGTTCTCCCTTCTCGGCCAGACCAAGGAAGAGAAACCTATAGTAGGCGGCAGACTCCTCGCCCATCTCTGAAAAAGAAGGAAGAAATTAGTGTAAGTCCACAGGCACTTATGCTGAAAAAACTTTGAAAGAAACTTACTTTCAAAAAAGGCTTCATAAGTGAGTCGCTCCGAAGGAGCTTCACCAGCCAAGAGTTCTTCCCCTTGGTAGCAGGAGCTAGCATGCCGAGATCCGTCTTATGCTCCGTAACCACCCTTAGCCCCCGAAGGACATCCTCGGTCATGAGTTTCCACATGATCGGGAAAGGGTAGAGCGAGCGTAAAGGGACCTCGGCATCCCAGTCGGCGACAGCACGGATTCATCTGTCAAAGTCCCCAAACCTCGCCGCCAACTCGGGAGTTAGTAGCTTCCTGGGATCCATGACATCCGCCTCCAGCTTTCCCCGAGCCCACTTAGTCGGGACGTACAACCAGGCCTTTGCCACCTTCAGGAAGAAGAACTTCCTTTTCCACCCTCGTCAGCTATCCTTGGTAGCGAAGGTGAACATAAATTTCTTGCTCCCAGATCCCCGAGGCAGCATAAAATAAAAGCCACCCTTCGAAACCAGATAGAGCTTATAATACTGCATGAACAGGATAAAATGGGGTTCTACCCTCAAGATCCCGCACATGAAAAGAAAGGTGTTGAAATAGCAAAATGAGTTGGGAGGAAGCTGATTCACGACTATGCCATGAAACTTGCAAAAGTCACAAATCATCTTCGCAGGAGGGAACCGAAGTCCGGCCTTCAGTTGTGCTCGAAAAACAGTAACCTCGTCACCCCGATTCATAAAGCTAAACTAGCCAAGGCGAGGTAACCTTGTGATAGCATACGAGGGAAGGAAAATTTTGGTCTTCCACTTTGCTAATTTTTCAGGAGTGGTGCAACAAGGGTAAGACAAAAGGGGTTGCCAGCTTTCGGGAATAGGCATGGTTGACCGAAAAATGACTTCGGAAAAAGGAAAAAATGACTTCGGAAAGTGAAAAGAAAAGCAAACACCGAAGGAACTCTAGAAGTTAGAACCCACCAAAAGTCTTGCCAAAGTCGGGGTTTGAGGACGCCGTCTTGAAAGGTTGCCGAAAATCGCTCCGCCGCTAAGACCGCCGCAAAAAAAGAAGAAAAAGCGAAAGCAAAGTGAGAGCAAAGAAACACAAGTGAAAAGTATGACAGGAGGAAGGCTTATATAGATCGAGGAAGGGCAGCCAAAAGGGCGTCATAAATGCTGCGCGAAGGTGAAGGGTCACCATGATTACCCTTCGCGCGCTAAAAGGCGTGCCCATCCCAGCTAATGACTGCCACATGTCGCCCGTCACGAGAAACTAGGACACGTTTTCTGACATCCAGAAAACCAGGGCCCATTGCTCGAGACTGACACGCCTAGTTTCAAGATGCGTCAATCAACTAACCTATGGCGGGAAAAGTGAACAAGTTGGGAATCTCGAGAACACCGAAGGGCGGGCAGACGACACTTGTCCGAACAAGGCTTATCACCTAGGTGGCAAAGTGCCTTGCCGGCCGACGTCATACTCTGAGTGTAAATCCATAAGGTCCAAGGTTCAAAGGCTCCGTGCCGCCCTGTTCGACCGAAAACGGACATACTACTATGTGGGCCTCCAGGAATCCATGAGGTCGTCCTGTCAAAAACTGCCAATTGAGCGATAGACAGACGCCGGAAAACCTACGTGCCGAAGTCTTCACTTCGACTTTCCAAGGGGGGCATGTGATAGCCGAAGTGCTATCGCCCTGTTTACCCACCGATCACGGAAAAAAGATAGCCAAACACCTGAGGCACATAGCCTCGGTAGCTCGCCAATTCCAACTTCTGGAGCTAGCGCAGCGCCTCCTTCGGGAAGGCGGCCAAACCAGCTTCGGGGGAGAAGGACTAATCACCCTCCGAGGGAGAAAGGCCCTCGCAGACGGAGACGCTGAAGTTCCAGCCTGACTCCGGAAAAAGGCTCTTCACCCCGAAGTGAGACATCAACCAAAGGGACCTCGGTTGTACGGCAAGAGCTATTAAGGAGTCTCTGACACTCCGCTCACATACGTCTCCGACACGCCACCTTCAGATACGCTCTGACATGCCATCGTAGTCTAATGTCCTATCATGAAGGGCTACAACTCATGGCCCAAGGAGCCTGCAGGTGGCTAGAGGCCCCCACGCCTAGAAGTACGAACACCATCCAACCATACTCGTGCCATACACGTGTCATCATCTGAAGGGGTCACCCTCTTCCTTTTATACAAGGGAAATCATCACAGGAAGGGGGGCTTTCTGGCTAGAGAACAGAGAGAGAGGCCAGAAAACAGAGGACGCCCTCCCCTCTCCGCCTGAAAACTCTCCCTTCACCTGAATACTCTCCCTTTGGCCCTTAGAAAGACACGCCAGGCAAGAGTCCCTTGTGCTTATTACTAAGTATCTCTCTTTCTCAAAGCACTGACTTGGGCGTCGGAGGTTCCCCCCCAGAAAACCACCCCAGGGGCCTCCCAACCCCTGTTTTCTGAGTGTTTCAGCCAAATCTCCCTGAAGAATCATTGTTCTGGGCTCTCTCCCACACCAGAGGTACCTCCCGTGCTCACCTACCACGGGGACCAAGAGGCTGCCGGCCATCACTTAAGGTGATCCAGCCCGGACCCCTTCCTTTTGGACTAGCCCTCGCCTCTAGGACCCTCTGCTGCCTTCACCACTGCACACAGTGGAGATGCTGGCTCTGCACCACCGGACCGGCATTATGAAGGCAACCTTAGAGTAGAGGAACACCCTTGGAATGAGGAATGCCGGAAAGTGTGGGAGGAGCTAAAAAATTACTTGACCCATTTGCCGACACTTGAGCAACTAAAAGAAGTAGAATCACTCATCCTCTACCTTACAGTAATTGAGAAAACCATAAGTTTGGATCTGGTTAGGGAAGAAGAAGGGAAGCAGTGGCCAGTGCACTATGTGAGCAAGTCCTTACATGGTGCCAAAGTTAGGTATCCTCTTCTACAAAAAGCCATCTATGCCCTAATACTGCCAAGCAGAAGGCTTCAACCTTATTTCCAAGGACATCCCATCACAGTACAAAGTAACTTACCTCTTCAGGATGTCATGAGAAATGTAGACCACTCGGGCAGACTATCAAAGTGGTGCATCAAGCTCAGTGAGTATGATATCACTTATACGCCAGGGAGGGCAATAAAGGCCCAAGTGCTGGTAGATTTCATTGCTGAGGTACTGAAAATTGAAGGTACTCCAGGAAACATAAAAAATAATGAACCTAAGTGGACATTATTCATCGATGCAGCCTCAGGATCCGAACACCAGGGAGCTGGAGTAATTCTCTAAGGACCCAAAGGTATGGAAGGTTCAAAGGCCATCAAGTTCGGTTTTAATGGCACCAATAACGTTGCCAAATATGAAACCCTCATAGCAGGATTACGATTGGCAAAAAGAGTCGGTGTGAGAAATCTAAAGGCTCATAGTGATTCCTAATTGGTGGTCCCGCAGATGACAAAGGACTATGGGGTGAAAGACAGGAACTTGGCAAAGTACCATAATCTCGTAAAAGGGATTATTCAAGAGTTCGACACGGTACAAATAGAAAATGTACCCCAACAAGATAATGTGGAAGCAAATACTTTGGCCAAATCAAAACAAACCACCGAAGTACTGAATCATCCGAGCATATCAGTAATGGCCATCGCAACCTTGGATAAAGGATGGAAGAATCCTATCAAAAAGTATCTCGCAACCTCAAAATTACCCAAAGGCCCTATGGAAGCTGCAAGGGTACGAAAATGCTAGAACAGATACTTCCTGATCGGGGAAGAATTATACCGACAAGGGTACACAAATCCACTATAAAGGTGTATCAGTGAAGAAGATACGGAGACAATCCTCAAAGAAGTCCACGAGGGGCCCTATGGTCTCACATCGGGAGTGACACCCTTGCTGGGGTACTACTTCAGCAAGGATATTTCTGGCTTACTTTAAGGAAGGATGCAAGGTAGTTTGTCAATAAATACGATAGCTGCCAGCGACACGCACCAATTCAAAGAGTGCCCTCAGAGGCAATAACTTCGGAAAACTATCCTTGCCCTTTCACTATTTGGGGTATTGACCTCATCGAGCCTCTCTCAACGACTCTGAAAGGAGTGAAATTCTACATAGTTGTAGTAGATTATTTCACCAAGTGGATCAAGGCAAAGCCTCTGGCAATAATTTCAACAAAAGACATCCAGAAGTTCACCCAAAAAAGAATCATATGTAGATTTGGTTTGCTGAGAGTGATAGTAGTAGATAATGGTTCCCAATTCACTAATAGAGGATTTCAGTAATTCACAACCAACCTTGGCATAAAACTACACTTCACCCCAGTAGCCCATCCTTAAAGCAATAGACAAGTTAAAGTGTCTAATAGGACAATAAAAGATGGTCTCAAGAAGATATTGAAAGAAGTAAAGGGAAAATAGCCAGGAGAACTTTCAAGTGTGCTATGGAGTTACCGAACAACTCACAGAAGAGCTAATAGTGAAACGTCTTTCTCCCTCATCTTCGGCTCTGAGGCCATTATCCTTATCGAAGTCGTACAACCATCTATCAGAGTACAGGTGTTCGACAAAGAAGGGAACAACCTCGGTTTAAGAACCAAATTAGATATAGTTGCTAAACATAGGGAGATGGCTGAACTCAGAAGAAAAGGCTTTCTAGCAAAAGGTAGCCCTCACAGTAAACTCCCATGTTAGACCCAAAGGAATCAAAAAAGGAGACCTTGTTCTCCGAAAAGCTGAACTCGAATCCCGAAAACCATCTCATAGAGTACTTCAGGCAAATTGGTAAGGACCTTATTTGGTCCTCAAGGAAGTTCGTCCATGGGTTTATAAACTCATAAATTTTGAAGGAGAAGAGCTGAAAAACACATGGCATTCAGACTCTTTGAAAAAATTCTACACTTAGAAATTTCCAAAGGATGAGCTTAATTATGAGAAACTTCTCCAAAGAAATCAATCGAATGTGGTGATCTCCTAGGCTTCTCAAAGTGTACTAAAAGAGGTTATCCGAATATGGTTGCTTCCTAAAGTACATGAGTGATATTGTACAATTCTTACTTAAGGAGGTTAACCAAACATGGTTGCTTTCAAAAGGACATTAGGGATATTGTGCAAGTTTTACCGAAGGTGGTGGACTGAATATGGTTGATCTCAAAAGTAACAAATTTCAAAGTGTTTTTGTGCATAACAAGTTTCCTGAAAAAGTTGCTTGAATTCTATTCTAAAACACTTGGGAAAATACTCAACTCTAAAAGGTTGGGGCTTTGAACCCATGATTGTATTTTTGTTAAAGGTGGTACATGACCAAAGTCGTTGAATGTTGCTGAACCAAAGATTGGGAGTCACCCAAAGGTGGTGAATCAAGACTGAAAAGGCTTCGTAGTCAAGTGATGCTCACTGAAGACGATGCTAACTATTGAATTAGCCAAAATTTTGAAGAAATGAGGAAAATTCCATCGAAAAAGTATAAAGTACAATAAAAAAAAAAAAAGGAAACTATGCCCTATGGGTTATTTGGCCTATCTTTGAGCCCATCGGCATCTGCATCCTTGGTGTCTATGTCCTCAGCATCATCCCCATCGGTATCAACCTCTTTAGCCGAGGAAGGAGAGCAGGAAGGTTAAGATACTCAATTTGACCATAGTGAGGATGGTCCTTCACAGATGTTAAGGGCTCCTAGGAAGGAAATGTTGAGGTCAAGGTACTGTGAGAGGACCTGATGGCGGGCAAGGCAAAACCCATCTTGGAATAAGGACTTGGTTGCCTCATCTGCCTTAGCCTTTTTTGCCTTCAGATCCTCAAACTCCTTCTTCAGGGCCCCAATCTCCTTCTTCGCCATATTTTTTCTTTCTTCTTCTGCTTTTTCAAGTGCTCAATTTCGATGAGCAGCTTGACGTTGATCTCCAATGCCTTAATGAAATTATCCACAGCATCTTCTTTGTCCCTCTAAAGGGTCTCACTCGCCAAAAACAATTCCACAACCTTCGTGCCGAGGTCAAAAATTTTTAAAGAGCACTCTTCAAAGAGCCTCCTCTGGCCCTCCAGCACTTCCTAGTGAAGCTTGGCGAGGTCCTCCTTAGGAATCTTGTTGAGCTCACTGTATTTCATGCACGAGGTCACGAACATCTTTTTGGCCTTAGCCAAGTTCTACTCTAACTGACTTCGGATGGAAGACTGCTTGGATGCCCATGCGCAAAGGTAGCCTCCGTATGCCAGCAGTTGCAAGTGGAAAATACTTGATGTAGGCTACAGCAACTTGAACACTTAGAGAAATCTCAAAATTTTTCTAAGTACTAAGGATTACCTGAGCAGCATGCTCAAAAATCTGAGCTGCGAGGATCTCCTTGTTCGGCCAGTCCTCGGTCAAGGTCTGAAAAGTGGCATTTGTCATGATGCCCTTCGCCATATATAAGACCATCTTTTAGTAATCCTCAAAAAACAGGCCCATGTATTTGATCAAAGTCCAGAAGCACTCATTTGGCACCTTGTCCTTTGTAATATTGGAATCTCAAACAATCCTCTTCCGAAGGTGGTCCATCATCCACCTCGCTTGAACTCGGTCCTCTGTAAAATCGCAACAAAGTTCTTTTATCACGTCATCTCTTAGCCATTCATCTACAAAGTCTAAAATGCCAAAAAAGTAAAATTCATAGATCAATGGCTAAGAAACAAACCTGGTGGAACCTCAGTGCCTTCTTTATCAAAGTCATTGACATCAAGCACTTCGATAGGGATCTCATTGCCCTTCATTATATGTCTCTCTTTGGCCTCCTCGACCAAAATCTCCTCTAACAAGGTACCCAAGGTTTTGCAACAACATTAGGACTTAGAGGAGTTGAGAAGATGGCTGCCTCTAAGGAATGGCCAGCACCCACGGACGATTGGTCTAGTGTCCTAGGCTGGTTTTCGGGAGGGGCAAGGAGCCCTTCTTCATCCTCTTCAACTTCGGCACCGAAGACTACCTAGAAGGCTCCTTCTTTCTTTAGAAGCCTTATTCTTCTGTTCCTCCTTCTCAGCTTGGCCAAAGGACAAGCTCTTAAAGAAAACTGTCGATTTATCGCCCATCTCTGCAAAGGGAGAAATATTAGTGTAAGTACGGTGAAATCCAAAATGGCAAGATTCGAAAAAACCTTACTCTTTACAAGGGCTGAATAAGAAAGTTCGGCCCAAAGAAGCTTGACCAGCCAGGGCTTCTTCCCGTCCACTGCTGGTTCTTGCATTTCTAAGTCAGTAACATGTTCCTTGATGACCCCGAGCTCCCAAAGTACCTCCCTGGTCTTGAAGTTCCATCTGATAGGGAAAGGGTACAGTGGACGTCAAGAAGCTTAGTCTGACCAGTCAACTACTGCCCGAATACGGTTGTTGACTTCCTCAAACTGAGATTCAAGTTCGAGGGTAAGCAGCTTTGACGGATCCATCACATCGATGTCAAGGGTCCCGGAGGCCCACTTGGTAGCCATGTCCTTCCACTTATTTTATCTAGCAACCAAGTGTGATCAAGCCGAGTTTGAAGATGTTAGGGAGGAACTTGGTCAATTAACTTTTAGAGTTGGAGAGCTACATGTGCAAAGAAGAGAAAAGGCTGCGGGGAGAGATATTGGATCTGGTGATCACAATGTTGCTAATGTGCATAATTTAGTTGCTATTATGGGAAAGTGAAAACCTACAAAAAGAAAATGAAAAAGTTGCGGGGAAGATGGCCATAATTCAAGGGGTTGCCATATGAGGTTGCATCATGAATCAGGGAGGGGAGTCAATGAGACACATGAAGGGAATGCATCTAGTGAGAGGGCTATCAATGATGCTAGTAGATTAGAAATGGAGGCAATGAGAGCTGCAAGCCAATGGACAGTTTCTTTTACTGACCCTTTGATGGCCCAGGGGAGCTTATTTCCATATTTCAGGTCACCATTTGCTAGTGCAAGTCAGTGGCATTACGGGTTATTCCAAAATTTGTTACAGTCTCATTCTCTGTTTCTAAGTTGGCCATACCCAACAGCTAACAAGGTGGTTGTGGTTCCCCCCAAAAGTGGGTTTTACGATGATCATCAGTTGCATAGCAATTATTTTAGACAATAGGGTAATAGAAGTAGTGAATGAGTTGTAGTATAGTAGATTTTATGTGTGTTAGAAATAGGAAAAAGTGTCAAACAATTCTAGAAAATTGAATCTCATGTAAAATAGCCTAGCTCTTTTTGACAAAAATGATGTACGTAGTACGCTATTCAGGAAAAGTAATGTATCAATCTAGCAAAATGACATAGTTAAAATTTATTTTTGTCCAATGACGGAAATACGTTAGGTTTTTTCCTGCCCTTGTATATAGTGCAATTAAATGGATGAAAACACAACAGAAAATGAACAAATTGTAGGATGAAAATGAACAAAGTTGTGAAATTTTGAAATGATTAAAAGGAGTACCATGGTCTTATTATATGGGCAAGAAAAAAAGGTTAAACACTATATCCCCTAACCAAACATTATTTGTTGTAAAATAATGTTCCCCATTATTTAAGTTTGAGGCTTCTTCCGACCCCTGGTCTCAATACTTTGAAATCGGTTTCGGATCACCTTTTTCTTTGTCTTTCACCTGTCATCCGTCCCGTTGTCACCATTAGAGATTTCGTTGTCTCCTTTTTTGTTACTCTCATGCTTTCCTTCTTGTTCTCCATCTTGGTCTCCCTCATCTTCTCCCTCTTCATCTCCTTATTCATCTCCATCGTTGGCTCATTCTTCATCTCCATCGTCGTCTCCTTCTTCATCTCCATCATCGTCTTCTTCTTTATCTCCCTTGTTGTCACCTTCTTCGTCTCCCTCATCGTCTCCCTTTTCAGCTCCTTCTTCATCCCCCTCTTCAGCTCCTCCCTCTTCTTCCTTAGCCATTTCACCATCACTATTTTCCTCATTAGCCCGATCATATTCTAATGCTCCCTTAATTCCCTCCTTATTTCCTTCCTCCTGGTAGCCGCTTTCTATAGGGCTACTACCTGATTTCATCATTATTTGTTATGAAAATGATGTGTTCACTTGTTTAGTTGGGGCCTTTGCATCAACTTATTTCGTACAATTCATTCAGGCTTTTAGACTTTGAAACTTAAGCATTGCATCCATCATCTTGTCACTTAATGTCCTCTTTAATTCCGCAACCAAGTGTAGTAGCTTCGTGCAAGTCTCTGCTTGAACTTGCAAAGCACAAAACAAGGCAAACAGATGGTGTTTAGTGTCCAAAAGCATATACTATTATGTATTGATGTTGGTAGTATAACACATATTTTGCATTTGTGGGTAAAAGGGCCTTCAATATGCCTGTCTCAATGTTTGGTAGAAAAGAGTGCATAGATGGCATGTCGATTTCCACAATATCAGAAAGGGATGCATGGGTAAAATTTCTTGGGGCTAGCATCCTAACCAAGCCTTTCATAGGGGAATGGGATACTGTGCGAGGTCCAGCCCCCTTCATAGTCTCTAGCAACCATCACATCCCCGGCTACCAATGTCCATTACTAAGTTGGTTGAATGTGTCAATGTGGGTATCCTAATTGGTCCCTACCATGGCATCTGTTAGCTCATTTTGCCTGCATTTCATAGCAAACATTTTGGTGGGAGGATGCAGTAGAGCACTGGCAATTCTGTGCCCTGAACATTGGTGAACAATGCACTCGGCCAAGTACCACGCCCTGCCATATGGGCCTTCTAGTAGCAACTGAGTCCTTGTCATGCTGGTACTCTAGCTAACCCAATCAGGTATTTCGTTACTCTCCCTCCAAGGCCTCCAAATGACGCAATTAGCCCCTACCACATCAAATATCAGTTTGTATGCTACCATGTCATAGCATACACCACCTATATGCCCTTCTAACCAATAACGTGCACATGGAAATGTGGATTTCCCCTGACATCAAGGATAGGACCTATGTCTTTGAAGTGCTCACAGGCCTAGGCCTATAATTGTAAACTATATTAATACATTGTTAGTCAACTGTGTGGTAACTTGCAAAAATTTATAGTTGAGTTAAGAGGTATACCTACCAAGTTTGCCACAACCTGCCACTACCTTGCTGCCCATGACTCAAGCCATACATGTAAAAGTACAATGATGCCAATGTAGCCCCACCCCAATTTAGATCCCTAACAATTTGTAGATCAGCTACAATAAATAGCCAAAAATTGTCCACAGTTCGAGTGCTCGTGTCACACATAAATTTCATCCTAATCGTTGTCACCAAGAAAACCCACAACAACTGCTCTTTTCTGTTTTAGGTGCTTGCATTGTAAATTTGATATACATCAGTTATATCCATATATTTCACCTTTTATGCCTGAAGAAGAGCTCCCAATGGTCACTAATGAGTTCCCTAAGCCTTGCCACATTGTTATGCTACAAGAAATCAATTGGTAGCCGCCTTCCTTCACACGGAAGTCCAGTAAAAGCAGTGAAGTCAACTGGTGTCATTGTTATCCCCCAATGTTTAGGAAGTATAAGGTATGTTTCATCTCCCACTAATAATGACTTAGCACATGAACAGGGGTACAATCACAGTAAGTCCGTTTCAATGCCTTACTGCATGCCCTAACCCAGTTACTCTTTTGAACATGTCTCTCATAGTTTTTGGAAGTTATGGTACCAATCGAAGGTTTTCTTCACACTTCCATGCCCATGGAAGATAGGTAAATGATCCTACAATGACAAAGTAACAATAAATCAGGAAAAAGGATGATCCATTAAGAATACGAAAACAACAATACACGCAAGCAAAAAAGTGAAAGAGACACACGAAAGCGAAGACTGGTAGAAAAAAATGATGACACGGCCCCTCATAGCCCTACCTAGGAAACCTATAAGAACATGGTTCATGCTGGTTGCAACTGGCTAATTAATTATGTGCACCCTAGTTAAAAACTTCATGCTACTAGTTGTTTAACCTAGGAATGCAATTATGCATGCAAGAGTTGTTTTGACTTGAGCAAGTAGAAAATCATAAAAAATTTATATGGCCTAGGCATTTCCATAAAAACTAATTTTCAAATAGACAAAGAGTATAAAACCTTTATAGTATAAACATTAATCCTACACATAATTAACCATGTGTGGGCATTTAAACAACTGTTGACTATTCCCTACACCCAAAGGCAACCCTAGAGTCCATAACTCTATTCATACACATTGGAGGCTATGATCATACATCATGCACACGCAAGACAAGTACTACTAAGATCCAATCAACTAGCTTCCACGTTAGATGAGAAATCTTGGTGGCAAGCCTCAATGATCCTCCATGTGCTCACTAGCCTCTGTGGCCAAGAAAACTGTAGTTAGTACACTAACAACTTGACTAACAAATAGTTGAATAACTAGAATCTCATGGATTCTCAAAGCAATGTACCTGTAATAGAAATTAACATAACAATCCTCAATGATTGTCAGGTCCAACAACCTCAGTATCTTCACAACGTGAAACTAAGGGAGTAAGAATTTTATGATTCTTAGTAAGGGGTCTTCAACTTGCAAGGAAAACACTAAGGACAACACATATACAAAGATATGTAATCTACTATGAGCTCATATAGCATGAGCCTAAACCTATGCGCATATGTTTCAATCCCTTGGGACTTGTCCTCTACCTAGTTCTTAAACTACAGGGCAAAGCCTTGTCTACTAGCAAGCATTGCTAACTAGCCTAACTAGTGAAATTCATCACTAGTTAAACCTCCCTTATGTTGTACAGGTGAACATGGTGGATGCTCCTTGCTTATGAGTTCCAAGAAATTCACTAGGTGTACTCAGCTTCCACATAATGCCTTAAGCTATTAAGCTTGCCTTGGTCACTTGCGTACCAAGCCTCCACCCAATTATGTATTTAGTCTCCTACATGGTTTTTTTGAGCTAATGAGCTCAGCTAGATCACCAAGGTACTAAGCCTCATCATTTAAGCTACCAAGGATGCACTAAGCTTTCACTTGTGCCTCAAGCAAAAACTTTGCTGGGCCACAAGTGAACTAAGCTTTCATCCATGGTGCTCCCTTATCAACCATTACTTAGTTCACTACTATGTTAATGTTTAACTAACCATGGAAATGATTAGGAAGCTTAACTAGGGTCCCTCAAGGTCCCCCAAAGCCTTAGGAATACCCATGAAATCATTTTAGCTATTCTAGCCATGATGTGTACGCATTGGCACATGGTGCATTCACTTCATATTCAACTTCTCAATTCTAGGTTTCATGTGAATGCACCATGGGCTAGTGCGTTTACATTGCCTGGGAATCTAGCTTTCTAGGCCACGATGCAAAAGCATCGGCCAGATGGTGCATTCGCATATTAGTCAGCTTCTCAGCTTTAGATTTCATGCAAACGCATCATGGGTTGGTGCATGGTTCTTCATTTTGCCTATGCCTGATGCCTTACAGCATCTTCGTTGTGTGACATGGTGAGACCGGGAGGGACTTCCAGTGAAGGAGAACACCTAAAGTGTAAGTTTCCCAGGATGGCCTACCTGAAACACTCAGAAAACAGGGGTTAGGAGGTCCCCGTAGTCTTTTTCTGGGGAGGAGCCTCCGACGCCCAAGTTAGTTTTTTGGAGGTGGAGAGGAAGCACTAAGGGCCAAGGATTCTTGCCTGTTATCTCTTTTCGTGGGAGTTCAATAAAAGATCCCTTGGTGAGGCCATTTCCTGAGTATATATAGGAGGATGTGGCCCGTTCAGATCATGACAAGTGTTCGGTCGGATGTAATTTGTACCTTCTGGACGTAGGGGCCTCTAGCCGTTTGTAGGCTCCTCAGGCCACGGGCTAGGGTAGGCATAGTCTTACATGATAGGACATGGACAGTCCCGGCGTGTCAGAGCGCATATGAGGGCGGTGTGTAGCGTGTGCGAGCGACATGTCAGAGGCTCCTTAAATGCTTCTACCGTACCACCGAGGTCCCCTTACTCGAGGTCATCCCTCAGAGTGACGACCCTTCTTTCGAAGTTGTGCTAGTAGTTCGGGAGATTCCCTAGCACTGAGGCTCCTTGTTCGGGGGATTTTCTCCTACCAAAGGTGGCTGGTCCTTCTGTCCAAAGGTGATTTGGCCACCCTTCCGAAAGGGGCAACGCGCTATCTTTTCGAGGTCGTAGCTACCATCCTTAGGGGTACTGGCTGGCCACCGAAGTCGTATGGTTGAGGCGCCGACTTCATCCTTTCCGAGGTCTACATAGGTACTCTTTGTGGGTGACACTTGACTTACCGGATGTGGTACTTGACCTCAGTTCGCGGGCTACAAAGGCCACAGCGCTTCGGCTATCACATGCCCCCCTTCAGGAAGCCGAAGTGGAGACTTTGGCTTGTAGACCTTCTGGGGGCCCTTCTTAGGACTCGGAGTGTGACATTCACGGAAAAGGCACTTCGTTGTCCGAAGGCGCGCCCTGTCTAGTCAGGTGTCACTGTCTGCCCTTTGGTGTCCTCGAGGTGACCAATCTCTTTACTTTTTTTGCTGTTCAGTGAACCGTCATGCCTCGAGCCAGGCGTGTCAGTCTGCAGCGATGTGCCCGGATTTTCAGGGTGTCAGAAAGAGTGGCCTAATTTCTCACACTGGTTGACACGTGACAGGCACTGGTTGGGGGGTGGTCACGACGGTTCGCCTTCGCAGAGCAATTATGACATCGACTCGGTTACCCTTCCTTGCTCTATATAAACCTTCATCCGTCATAATCTTTTCCTACTTTCTCTTTGCTCTCGCTTTGCTCTCGTCTGTTTTCATCCTTTCTCCTCTTTCTTTGCGGCGGCGTTAACGGCAGAGCGATTTTCGGCCACCATTCACGACAGCATCTTTAAACCCTGATTTCGGCAAAATTTTTGGTGGGTTTTGATTCTAAGGGTCCTTCGGTTTTCTTACTTTTTTCTAGCTTCCCAAAGTCACTTTTCTTCTTTCCGAGGTCCCTTTTTAGCCAACCATGTCTTCGCCTGTTCCTATTATGTCTGCTACACCTGTTCCCGAGAGCTGGCAGCCTCTCATGTGCCACCCTTGTTGCTCTACTTCGGAGAAATTAGAGAAGTGGCAACCAAATTTTTCCTCCCCTTTTACGCTGTCACCAGACTACCTCTTCTTGGGCACTTTAGCTTTATGAATCGTAAGGATGAGGTTACCGTCTTCCGTGCCCAACTGAAGGCCAAACTTTGGTTTCCTTCGCCGAAGATGATTTGCGACTTCTGCAAATTTCATGGCATAGCCGTGCAGGGGAGGTACCATCTTTGGCATGGGCAGCTGAGCACGCCCGGAAATGGGCCCTTCGTGATTCCCATATCCCGAAGGGGAAGATCCCGAGGGAGCCTTTCTGGTCATTTACGGAGGACATGAACTTGTACTTCGGCGACTGCCATCAAATGGCCAACCAAATTTCAAAGGGGATCCTCACCGAGGCCTCTTTCAAGGCCATTTCCGAGGCATGCCCGGACGAAGAGTCCCTTGCTACAAAAGTTTCCGAGCATGCTGCCTAGGTATACTTCAGGCCTTTGTCTTTTCCTTTTTGATTTCTTCAGTGTTTGGCTCATTTTTTGCCTTACTGACTTTGTTCTTACTTCTTTACAGCTGTTGGGGTACACTGGCCTCCTCAGGGTTCGGGCAACGAAGCAAGCGGCATTCCGAGTCTGGGCCTTAGACTGTGTGGAGAAATCCAAGGCTATGTGCTCTGACTTGGTTGTCAAGAACGCGGAGACGGCTCAAGCTGCAAAGAAGGAGGTTGCTACTGTTCGGGAGAAGTTATTGAAGGAAAAAGAGGAGCTCTTGAAAAACTCATCCCAAAAGATTTCTAACCTTGGCTCCAAGGTGGCGGAGCTAATTTCGGCAAACGAGACGTATCAAAAGGAGAAGTCAGAGTCGAGGCTCTCCTGGCGAAGGTGCTTGCTGAGAAGGCTGCGCTGCAGGCCGAGGTCGAGTCTTTGAAGAAGGAGCCGAAGAAGAAGAAGACAAAGGCATTGAAGAAGGAGATCGCTGATCTGGAAATGGAACTTGACAATTTAGCGGTCGAGAAGGAGAAGGCCGAGCAAGCGACCAAGGTCGGTTTTCAGGACGGCTTTTGCCTTGCTCGGCATCAAGTTCTGCAAAGGTTCCCAGATCTGGACCTCTCCTTCTTGGCGGCCCTAAACATTCCCGAGGGGCCTCGGTGGTCTTGGTCCAAAATCGAGCACCTCAACTTTCCCTTTCCTCTTCTGACGCCGAAGGTGGTAGACAAGGACGCGGGGGTTGGTGGCTCTCAAGATGCTGAGATTCCTTAGCTTATGTTAGGGTCCTTTGCCTTCTTTTCTTCTTTTTTGTACTTCTTCTTTTGGTGAGCTTCCTTCTTTGTAATCAGAGCCATCTTTGTTAATAAAGACTCCTTCTTTCTTTAAAATTTTTTTTTGGCTAAGTCTTTTGCAAGATTTTTTCATTTCCCACTATCCCGAACACGTTTGCTCAAGAGACTTCGGAAAATCATGCTTATTATGGTAGTTAGCCTTGAAATCGCCCTCGCGCAATTCTCTTTAAGTAAATTTCCAACTCCAGAGAAAATTGATAACCTTTGTACATAAATTCTCTTAAATCGTGCTCGGCGACAATCGCTCTGGTGAAAAGAAGCTTTTTGTACTTTTAGAAAGATTTTCTAAGAAGCTTTTGTACTTAGAAATTTTTCTAACTCCTATCAAAATCCTAAACATAGAATTTTTTCAAGGCGTCCGAATGCCATGTATTTCTTAATTCTACGTCTTCGGTATCACCGAGCTTATAAACTCCTTTTCGTACTTCGGCAAGTACCAGATAAGGACCTTCCCAATTTTCGCGAAGTACCCCATGGGATGGTCTTCGGGGTCCAAATTCAACCTTTCGAAGAACGAGGCCTCCTTTCTTTATTCCTTTTGGGCTGGCGCACAAGTTTATAGCCGCGGCCACTCTTTGCTGAAAAGCTTTTCTTCTCAGCTCGGCTATTTCCCTGTGCTCGCCGACGAGGTCAAGCTTGGTTCCTAGGCCGAGGTCATTTCCCCTTTCGTCAAATACTTGCACCTGTACCGATGGTTGTACTATCTCAATTGGGATGATAGCCTCTGTATCGAAAACAAGTGAAAAAGGTGTTTCCCCTGTGGCTCTTCGGGGTGTTGTTCGGTAGCTCCATAACACGCTTGGGAGCTCTCCTGGCCATTTCCCTTTTGCTTCCCCCAACCTCTTTTTCAGACTATTTTTTATGGTCCTGTTAGATACCTCTACTTGCCCATTGCTTTAGGGGTGAGCTACTGGAGCGAAGTGCATTTTTATTCCGAGGTTGTTGATAAATTCTTGGAACCCCTTGTCTGTGAACTGGGACCCATTGTCGGCTACTAGCACCCTTGGTATGCCAAATTTGCATACAATGTTCTTCCATACGAACTTCTGCACGTCTTTTTCCGAGATAGTCGTCAAGGGTTCTGCCTCGACCCATTTAGAGAAATAGTCCATTGCGACTACGTAGAACTTCACGCCTCCAGGCGCTGTCGGGAGTGGCCCAATGAGGTCTATGCCCCAAACTGCAAAGGGCCAGGGATAGTCAGCTGAAGTTACCAATTCCAAGGGTGCCCTTTGGATACTTGCGTGTCTTTGGAAATTACCACATTTCTGGACGAACTGCCTAGCATCCTTTCTTAGGGTAGGCCAAAAGTATCCTTGGCGAAGTATTACTGCTGCCAACGCGTCGGTTCCAATGTGTGAACCACAAGCGCCTTCATGAACTTCTTCGAGGATCATTTCAATATCCTCTTCACCGACACACCTCTGTAGTGGATTTTCATATCCTTGCCGATATAATTCTTCTCCAATTAGGAAGAAACGACCGGAGTGTCTTCATACTTTTGCCGCTTCATTGGAGTCTTCGGGGAGTGCACCGGTTGCGAGATATCTTTTTATCGGATCTTTCCAGCCTTTTCCCAAAGTTACTATGCTCAGCACTGCGATGCTCGGGTGGTTTAGCACCTCGGTGTATGTTTTCGATTTTGCCAAGCAATCTGCCTCGGCATTATCTCGGCGAGGCACATTTTCGATTCGCACGGTGTCGAACTCTCAGATAAGCTTTGCTACCAGTTCATGGTGTTTTGCCAAGGTCGAGTTCTTCGCCCTATAGTCCCCTGCTGTTTGCCGAACTACCAGCTGGGAATCACTGTGGGCTTTCAAGTTTCTTACACCAATTTTTCTGGCTAGGCACAACCCTGCTATGAGAGCTTCGTATTCAGCCATATTGTTGGTGACATTAAAGCTGAATTTGATGGCCTTCATTACTTCTAGGCCTTCGGGGCCTCTGATAATTACCCCGGCTCCTTGGTGTTCAGACCCTGAGGCTCTATCTACATACAAAGTCCATTCCGGCTCATCTTCGCCAAGATCCGAATGGCTGTCCTCGGTGATGGGTACTTCGGCAATGAAGTCTGCCAGTGCTTGAGCCTTTATTGCTTTCTGAGGTTCATAAGTAATGTCGTGCTTGCCAAGCTCTATACACCATTTGGAAAGCCTTCCCGAATGATCAACTTTCCTCATGATGTCCCGTAGAGGTAGCCTACTTCGGACGATGATTGGGTGAGCTTGAAAATATGGCCGTAGTCTTCTTCCTGCGAGTACCAGTGCATATATAGCTTTTTGTAGCAAGGGATACCTGACTTCGGCGTCGTACAGGGACTTGCTTACATAATAAACTGGCCATTTCTTCGGCCCTTCTTCTTTCACCAGGACCGAGCTTACTGCTTTTTCTGTGATGGTGAGGTACAACACGAGGGGCTCCCCCTCGCGTGGTTGCCGAAGAGTGGGGAGACGGGCTAAGTAAATGTTGAGTTCTTCCCAAGTCCTTTGGCAGTCCTCATTCCAAGGGTGATCATCACATCCGAGGTTGCCCTCCTTTTTTGCTGCCTTAGTGAGGACTTTGAAGAATGCTCGACACCGGTCCCCATACCTGGAAATAAACCTTCTAAGAGAGGTTATCCTTCCGATGAGTCTCTGTACATCTTTTATTGTGACGGGAGTTCGGAATTCAAGCAGGGCTTTAATTTTTTCTGGGTTAGCATCAATGCCTCTTTCTGATACCATGTACCCAAGGAAATTTCCCGAGGTTACGCCGAAGATGGATTTTTCGGGATTAAGGCGAATCCCGAAGGTTCTGAGCTGGTGGAAAATTTCCCTTAAATCTGCAACGTGGTCGTTAGGCAGCTTGCTCTTGACTATCATGTCATCGACATAGACTTCCATGTTCCTCCCTATTTGGTCATTAAAGACCTTGCTCATAAGCCTCTGGTAGGTAGCTCCCGCATTTTTGAGCCCGAAGGGCATTCTGATGTAACAATACGTTCCACCCTCGGTGATGAAGGCAGTCTTCTCCTCGTCTTTGGGATCCATCCTTATTTGATGATATCCACTGAAGGCGTCTAGGAAACTTAGGAGCCCGTATTCGGCAGTTGAGTCTACCAACCGGTCTATTGGTGGGAGAGGGTATGAATCTTTTGGGCAAGCATCGTTCAAGTTTCTGAAGTCGATGCACATTCGGAGCTTACTGCTCCCTTCTTTTGTGGCAATAACCACATTGCTTAACCATTCGGGGTACTTGACCTCCCTGATTACATTTGCGTCCAATAAGCGCTGGACTTCGGTTTTGACGAAGTTATTTTTATGGACTGAGATGCCCCGTTTCTTTTGCCGGACAGGTTTTGCTTCCGGACTTACTTTAAGGCTATGCTGTATTATGCGAGGGTCTACCCCCGGCATATCTTTCGGCGAGTAGGCAAACAGGTCTTTATTCATCAGTAGAAAGGATACAAGTTTTTTCTTGTCACCTTCGGCCAAGTTTTTCCCTATTCGGGTATTTCGGCCCGGGACAAGTTCTACTTCTTCCATTTCTACCTTCGCGGGGTCTTCTGCCTCTCCCTTTTTTGGTTTTCCATCTGGCGAAGCCTCTGCCTCTAAAGTTTGCGCGAAGTTGGTTGCTGGAGCTTTTCGCGCCTTGACGAACACTTTCCTTACTTCGCCTTGATCAATGAAGATTTCCGCATCTCCATCCTTGGTGGCAAAAGTGACAGTTAGGTACTTTACATCAGGGCGAATGTGCAGATTTCCTTGTGTTTGCCTTCCAAGGATGGCGTTATATGATGAAGGAACATCTATGACAATGAACCTTGTCATTATGGAGGCAAATAGTTCGTCTGTCCCATCAACTGAAGTTCCTTTCATCATTAGGGGAAGATCAATCCATCCGAGGACGGGCAGTTCGGATGGCCCTACCCCGAAAGTAGGTGAAGTGACGGGCTTGAGATCAGTGTTAGATATACCGAAGTTCGGCAGTAAATGCGAGAACAGGACGTCGGCGTTTGATCCATCGTCAAGCAACACTCTCTTGACGTCCCAGTTTCCTATCCTTGCTATGACCAACAGCGGATCATCATGGGGAAAGATGATGGTGGAACCATCTTTGCGGGCCAGTTTCTTCGTCGGACTCTGATATTCCATCACTGATATTTCCCTGGCCTTCCTCTCTCTTTCCGAGGATGGAAGTCCTGTCACAATTGTTTGTATTATTCCCGCTGGAGGTGGACGACGCCTCTTTAGACTTCGGTTTCTCCGTCTGGCGGAGTCGTAGTCCTCGTCATCTGCCTTTCCTTCCTCCTCCTTCCTTCCTTTCGGGGAAGGCATTCGCAGATATCACCAAAGTTGGCTTTGTTTTATCAGTGATTCTATGTACTTTTTCAATTGGAAACAGTCTTCGGTGTCATGGCCGTGGTCGAGGTGAAACTGGCAAAACTTCTTCATGTTCTTTTTATTGTCAGTGGTCATGGCCCTTGCCCGCCGAATCTGGGTCCCCTGTCTTTCCATCGTCATGAGGATGTTGGTCCTCGTGGTGTTCAGGGGTGTGAAGATTGGGGGTTTCCTTCCCCTAATCCTTCGAGGTCGTCCTGTCTGGTCGGCTGGATACCGCGTTTGCTGGCTAGACTGTTCAGCACGGGCGTGATCAGACTTCGGTCCGCCCATTCTCAGCTCTTCGGTTGTCATGTGCTGCTCGGCCCTTCGGTAGAATTCACCAAGCGTGTCGGGGGGTCCTTGGAAAATTCGTAGAACAGCTGTGAGTCCCTCCGAAGGCCCCGCGTCATGGCGAGGATGCGTATTTCGGGCCGAAAGTCTAGAACACTTAAGGCTTCTCTGTTAAACCTTTCGACATAGTTGAGGATGGTTTCTCCATTCTTCTACGCTATGTCGAACATCTGGACAGGCATCTTCGCCGTTGGCTGGCTTCTAATGAATTGCTGCGTAAAGGCCGTGGATAACTCCTGGAACTTCTTGATGGTTCCGGGAGCCAACGAATTGTACCATGCTGTTGCTGGTCCTGTGAGGGTGACCTCAAAACATTTGCACAGGGTAGCATCATCAGCACCGTGCAGCACCATGCTGCGTTTGTATTTGGTTAGATGAGCCTGTGGATCAGTTCGGCCATCATAGGTTTCCAGCCGAGGCACCCGGAAGTCACTTGGCATGGCTGCCTCGACTACTGTTCGGGTGAACGGCGACTCATCCCCGCCAAAAGTTTCAGACAACCTAGCCCAGACTGGTTTCCGAGCTACCTGTTTCTCCACTCTCTCCAACCTTGTCAGCATTTTCTTCATAAGGAGCATGGCACTGGGCTCTTCTTCCTGGTGCTTGTAGGCTTCTGGGAAGGGAGATTGCCGGCGTCTCTTCGGGGAGTGACTCCGGCGCCGAGGGGATGGGGACTTCGCCTCAGGTGATGAGCTCCTTTGGCATGGGGTTTTAGGTCGTTTGGACCCCATTTGTCCCGTAGGCCATGCCCCGAGGGGTATATTTTCCGTCGAAGACTCATCACGCGGATCCCCGCTTCCCGAACTGCGATATGTTGATTTAGGGCTTTTCTCCCGAGGGCGTACTGGCGAGGAAGGCCTTTGGGCCTGAGTTGATTGCGGCCACCTACGGTCTATCTGCTGTGTCACTTCAGCCACAATAGAGCGCTGGAAGTCACGTAGAAAACTCATAGTTATGACTAAAGGACGTTCTTCCTCGGGCGAGGAAGTCCTTGGAAGGGTTTGCTCAGTAGCCGGTTGAGCTTCAGGCGCGGACGAGGACTTTGGAATTCCCTTGTCCTTTGAACGCCGAGTTTCAACAACGGCAACCTGAGGGTGAGTTCCCACAGACGGCGCCAAATGATGCCCGAAAGCATCTTCGTCCAGTGACATTGTGACTCCGGGAGGGACTTCCTGAGAAGGAGAACGCCTAGAGCAAAGATTTCCCAGGGGAGTGTACCTGAAACGCTCGGGAGAAAGAGGTTAGGAGGTCCCCGGAGTGTCTTTCCGGGGAGGAGCCTCTGACGCCCAAGTCAACACTTTTAAGAGGAGAAGGAAGGGAGGAGAGAATGCAAGGGAGCTGGGGGATCTTGCCTGCTTATGTTTTCCCTGGGAGAGGTGTTCTTTGCCAGGGCTTGTTTCCTGGTATTTATAGTGGTGCCCAGCCCGTTCAGATCACGACACGTGTTCGGTCGGATGCGATCTGTACTTCCGGGCGTAGGGGACAGGTAGCCGTTTGTAGGCTCCTCGGGTCTGGGACCGAGACAGGTCGTGACAAGACTTGGATGGCGTCGGCGCGTCAGACCGCTCTTCAAGGTGGCGTGTAGCGCATGTGGGCAACATGTCAGAGGCTCCTTAAATGCCCATGCCATACTCCCGAGGTTCTCTGGCGAGGTCGTCCTTCGGTACGGACGCCCTTCTTCGGGAATTACGCCTGTAGTTCGGGGAGTTCCCTGGTTCGGGGGTTCCGCCTTCGGGGAGATTCTCTCCTGCTTGAAATAGCTGGTTCTTCATCTCCGAAGGCAATCCGTTTGGTCCCCCGAGGGAGCCGGTAGCATCCTTGGAATTCCTGACGTTCTAGCCGAAGTCTCGTGTTCGGGGTATTTGACTTCGCTCCTTGGAATTCCAAGGTTCGTGATATCACCTCTTTCGGGTAACGCCAGGTTTCCTGACCATACTATTGACTGGATGTATGTACTGAGAGAGGCGATAGCCCTTCGGCTATCACTTAGTACACAAGGTACTATAACATAAGACAAAAACCTAACTAAGATCACCTACTTGAGCCCCACCTTTGAGCTAACAAAGCTCCAAGTGCAAGCCCTTCCTTAGTCCTTGTGCACCTTTCTAGCCTCTACACTGTAAAGGCATAAAACTTAGTTAGTACATAGCTTAGACCACAAGTAACATAGAATCACAAGGATCCTTAAGGAAAAATACCTGCAAAAGAGAAAGCTTAGGCCACAGCTATCAACTAGTTGTTAGGCCCGGTGTTAGAACCTGCACAATAAACTTAAGGGAGTGAGTACATGCAAGTACTCAGTAAGGGTCCCTTGGGTACCTGCAAGAAGATAGCAGCAAGCCAACATGCAACCATGACAAACAAGCAAACAGACAAGTGGTCAACCAACAAACAAACTCAAGCAATAACAACATGTAAAATATGCAATGCATGAATGTATGATATGAAATTTACATAACACTTGGGACTTCCTGCACACTAAGGTGCCATAAGCTTACCGTGAGCTCAAACGGCGGAGGTACTTGAGACACTGGCCCTCGTATCCTGGGTACTTTACCTCCCATAAGTCCCACCTACGGGTTCTAGAGTAGGTCGGCACCTCCTCTCAAACTTACCCGCCTTTACCCTTAACTTATTGTACAAGGTAGCCATCCTATGTGGTTTAACTAGCCAAACCCTTAGAGTTTAGCTTAGAGCTCCGTAGTGGCATGCTTACCAAACCAAATGGTTCGGTTGGGATCTACTTAGGTTTCCTCTTCATTGACCAAAGGTCTATGACATTCCACTCGGCCAACAAAGAGTCTGAAAACCGACTTAATCCCCTTAGTGCTCATTTAGGAACTTAAGCACTTTAATTTCCTTCGCCACCATTTCATACTCTTCCTTAACCACACAACTTAGCTACCACCTAAATAATGCATAATTCCCAACTTAGGAATGAGTTCTAGACCCAGCCGAGGCTACGGAACATCTTAAGTTAGCCTAGGGATAAAAACTGAGAGTTTGAGACACTATTAGGATGCCTGGAGCTTGAGGGCAAAACGCCTTGGCGGCGCCGTTGGTGACGCGTCGCCGAAGGCATCAATGTTCTGTGAATTTTTGCACTCTCGGCGATGCGTCACCAACTCGCGTCTCCACCAGTGACACGTCGCCAATATGTCGTCACCACTGGCGACGCGTTGCCAACGCTTTCCAGCATTGCACGACAGTGTGCGACCTTGCATGAAAACTGCTCAAACTTCCTCATCCCAAACTCAAATCACATGGGTCTTGTTTCTACCTCATTCCCACACAAAACACTAGATTTGTATGCATTATTTGAGCTTAATTAACTTAAACCCTAACCTCAACTCAGCCACAAAGCAAGAATCAAAGCACAAGCCATCCTTAGCTCAACCAAGCTCTCTTGAGTTCCACACCTAAAACCAACGTGATATGGCACCAATAACTTCAAACCAAGACCATTTCTACCTATAGAAACAACTTAGAACCAGCCCATGAAAACCCAAGAAGCTTACCTACGAATTTTAAGTCCAAACAAGCATCAAAGAGCTAGTTGATGCTAAAGCACCAACAATGACCCTTAAGGCTTCTTGTAAACACCTTGGGCCTTCAAAAATTGATGGAGAATTGCAGAAATGGGAAGCTTTGGAGCAGCAATTTTGGTGAGTAGATGAAGCTACGAAATTGGGGAAGGAAACAAATGGCTATGGGAAGTCAACTTAACCAAAAAACATACTAACTCCCCCACAAGGCACACTTCTTCCACTCTTGCTCCTGGACCCACAAGTTCTCATTTTTTTTAATTTGGTCACCAAACTCTCAACCCAAAACCATCTTTCCTTTGTTCTAAAGGATGCCAAAAAGCTTCTCACACTTGGCCTCTTGGACACTTTGGCCACTTAAGATCTAAATGGCTTAAATAAACACTTAGTGCCACATTTTACTCAAAACCTTCAAAGACGGTTCTAATAGCTAGGATAACTAATGGTCATGATTTAACTAAGCCAAATTTTCTTACATGACCCTAATTTATCAAAATTATAGTCATGCTTCTAACTTGGGTCAAGATTACCATTTTACCCCTTTTTGACTTTAAGGTGCCAAACCACACTTAGGAACTCACTTACTTAATTAAGCTTGCCTTTCTTGCTTAACAAGGTGCTAACTTGAGGTACTTAATTTAATAAAAACACTTAAACAAACTAAAATAAATACTTACTTGGTTAAGACTCTTCTTTAGCTAGGAGAGCCGTCACATCCTCCCCTCCTTCAGAAATTTGGTCCTCCAAATTCTGTCTTAATTGGGCGAATTCACTTGGATATTGCCTTAGCATATCCTACTCGGTCTCCCAAGTGGCCTCTTCCTCCCCATGGTTAGACCATAGTACCTTGACCATTGGGATCCGCTTTGTTCTTAGTTTCCGGACTTGGCGGTCAAGAAACTTGATGGGGCGTTCTTCAGAACTTAGGTCCTCTCTTAATAGAATGATGGGTGGGGTTAACACTTGCCCAGGATTCACAATGCATTTCCTTAAGGAACTCACATGAAATACATTATGAACATGGGTCAAACTTGGTGGCAAAGCCAACCGATAAGCCACTCTTCCCACCCTTTCGAGGATTTCAAAAGGACCAATGTATCTTAGTGCCAACTTACCTCTTTCGCCAAACCTAGCCACACCTTTCATCGGAGAAACCTTAAGGAGTACTTTGTCTCCTACCTTAAACTCTAAGTCTTTTCTTCGCACATTGGCATACTTGGCTTGCCGGTCTGAGGCAGCTTTGATCCTTGCTTGGATCAACATAATTTTTGCCGTGGTCTCGGCAATGATTTCTGGACCAACAATTATTTCATCAGCTTTATCTACCCAACAATGAGGTATCACACACTTACGCCCATACAAAGCTTCATAGGGCGCCATCTTAATAGCTTCTTGATAGCTATTATTATAAGCAAATTCAATCAAGGGCAGATGCTGGTCCCAATCCCCTTCAAAATCCATTACATAACTTCGTAACATATCTTCTAAGGTTTGGATCACCCGCTTAGTTTGCCCATCAGTTTGAGGGTGATATGCAGTACTTAGGTTCACAGTGGAACCCATAGCCTTTTGAAAGGCATTCCAAAACCTTGAGATAAAACAGGGATCTCTATCAGATACAATCTGATCGAGGATTCCATGAAGTCTTACCACTTCCCGGATATACAACTGAGCCAACTTCTCCATAGTATAAGTAATTTTGATGGGGATAAAGTGTGCAGACTTTGTCAACCTATCCACCACCACCCAAATTGAATCATGCTGACTTCTTGTGTTTGGCAACCCAACACAAAAGTCCATGGTGATGGATCCCCACTTCCTTTCCGGGAAGGGCAAACTTTGCAACATTCCTGATGGTTTTTGGTGCTCTGCCTTCACCATTTGACAGGTGAGGTACTTAGACACATATTCATATATGTCCCGTTTAAACTTTGGCCACCAGAAATGAGTCCTAAGGTCATGGTACATCTTATTCACACCGGGGTGAACGTTAAGCTTACTCGTATGTGCCTCTTGCAACACCTGTTGCCTTAAGTCAGCTGGCACATAGAGTCGGTCACCATAGTGAAGCAGTCCATCCTTGTACTGAAATTCCTTCAGCACAGTACCATGCCTCTCCTCTCTAGAAACTCTTTTCAAATTTGGGTCATTGTCTTGAGCTTGCTTAACCTTGGCCAGTTATGCTTACTGGATTTCAAGGACCGTGACTTGAGCCATTTCCCAATCTCTCCATATTTCATATAAAACTGTGAAATGTTCCGTAATGGAATTTTTTGAGGTATGTACTACTTGATCCTTGGAGAGAATCACCCCAGAATACTTACGGCTCAAGGCATCAGCAACCACATTACCCTTACCAGAACAATAATCTATCGAGCAATCATAATCCTTGATATACTCGATCCATCTTCTCTACCTCATGTTAAGGTCTTTTTGGGTGAATAAATACTTCAAACTTTTATGATCCGTAAAGATCTTAAAGGACCTTCCCTTAAGGTAGTGTCTCCAGAGCTTTAAGGGAAACACAACCGCCGCTAACTCAAGATCATGCACCGGGTAATTCAACTCGTTAGGCCTTAATTGCCTAGACCCATATGCAATCACTTGCTTATCCTGCATCAACACACATCCTAATCCTGTCCCAGATGCATTGGTGTATACCACAAAAGTCTCATGCAGATCTGGTAGGATTAAGATGGGAGAAGAAATTAACCTATTCTTAAGCTCCTGAAAACTTTCCTCACACTTAGGAGTCCAGATGAACTTCTATGCGTTCTTTGTCAAGGCAGTCAATGACGAAGCTATTATAGAGAATTTTTTAATAAACCTTCGGTAATAGCCCGCCAACCCCAAGAAACTTCTAACTCAGTTACAGTTGTTGGGTGTTTCCACTCCACCACTGCCTTTACCTTTTCTGGGTCTACACTTAGTCCCTGAGCATTTATGATATGTCCAAGGAAAGGAATTTCACTTGCCCAAAATTGGCATTTAGATAGTTTTGCATAATATTGATTATTCATAAGCACTTGCAAAGCTGTCTCTAAATGTTTCTCATGTTCGTGGGGAGTTTGGGAATACACTAATATATCATCAATGAACACCTCAACAAACTGATCTAGGTAGGGCCTAAAAATCCGATTCATGGCATCCATGAAAACTGCCAGAGCATTAGTCACTCTGAATGGCATAACCGTGTATTCATAATGCCCATACCTAGTCCTGAATGCTGTCTTTGGGATATCTTCATTCCTCACTCTTATCTGGAAATATCCAGACCTTAGGTCTATTTTGGAAAAGACCTTTGCTCCTCTTAACCTATCAAATAGGTCATCAATTCTGGGCAATGGGTATTTGTTCTTTACAGTCACTGCATTCAGTTTCCTATAATCTATGCACAACCGTAAGGTTCCATCCTTTTTCCTTACAAACAACACTGGAGCACCCCACGGGGAAACACTTGGCCTTATAAAGCCCTTCTCAAGCAATTCTTCTAACTGCTTTTTCAGCTCATCCATTTTAGGTGCTGACATCCTAGATGGGGGCATGGAAATTGGTTCTACCCCAGGCTTTAAGTGTATGGAGAATTCAATCTCCCTACTTGGAGGTAATCCTGGGAGGTCTATAGGAAAAACTTCTGGAAATAGATTGGCTACTTGAATTTCCCTGAGTGGCTCCTCGACTGCCACCCCATTCAGCGAGTAAGTTACTTCCTCACTCGCAATGGGAATGGACCCCATCAACTTGAGGTGCAAACTCTTAGCACTACTTGCCAAACCACCCGTGCAAGTCACACTTACCCCTGAGGCATCCTCAAGGGTGACCTTACAACCTGCACAGTCGATTTGGGCCTTATACCTACTTACCCAATCCATTCCAAGAACAACATCATAAAGGATTGAAGTCAAAACCCAAAGGTCACACAAAAACCTATGACCTCCTAATTCCAAAGGATACCCTTTGACCAATTCATTGGTGAAAACAATATTTCTTCCAACAAACTTAATAAACCTCATCTCATCCATCAAAGTTCTTTGTAGTTCAAACTTAACAACCATGCTCAAGGAAATGACAGAAATAGTAGCACCAGTATCAAACAGAATTCTAATACTACTATCCTGAACATTAGAGTTACCTTGCACAGCTGTAGGCTCTCTGGGTGCTTGGCCCATCAAAGCAAAGACTCATGGTTGCACAGGGGCTCTAACAAATGCATTTCCAGCTTCTGAGGTTCCCGGTCTTCCTTGACCTTGGTCTGGCCTAAGCCTTGGGCACTCCTTAGCCCAATGTCCAGGCTGGCGGCAGTAATTACAGAGATCGGTTCCAAGGGTGCAAGGTTTGTTACCATGAAACCTCTGACATTTAGGACAACGGCCCTTCCCAACCTTCTTAACTTTCTTGGAGGGTCCTTGGTCTCCTCCCGGGTTAGGCCTTTTGTCTGCCAACCTTGAGTGCATCGGAACCCTTGGCTCAATGGCCTTATCCTTAGGTTTTGCCTCCATCAACTCCCTTTCCAACACTAAGGCCTTTTGAATGGCCTCATGATAGGTTCGAACTCCAATCACCGTCAAGAAACTCCTTAATTCCACCTTAAGTCCACGAACGAACTTCTTTGCCTTAAGTTCATCTTTCCCGGCCAAATGAGGAGCATACCAAAAAAAAGAACTAAACTTCCTTTCATACTCATGGACCGTCAACCTTCCATGAATCAACTCATCAAATTCTATCCTCTTTTGATCTTGGGCTGCCTCGCTATTGAATTCATTCCGGAATTCTTTCTCAAATTCAGTCCAATCAAGTTCTTTGGGCCTTTGCCCGGGTCTACCTTCATTGATAGAGTCAACTCTCTCCATGACATCTTTCCACCATAAGGAAGCCTTGCCTTCTAAAAAGAAAGGCACCAAATCCATCTTGGCTTTATCATCCAACTTCATGTTCTTAAAGATTTCGTTAATCTGATACAACCAACCTTCAGCCATATCGGGATCTCCTACGCCATTGAACTTTCGAGTATTAATATCTCGACATAAAGAAACAAGCCCCATATGGTCCGGAATGATAGGTCTCCTTCTTCTCCATCGTGGATGGATATCCTCCTCATCTTCCTCCTCACTGTCCTTTTCAGAGTCCACTTGAGCATGTTCATTCACTTGCTCTTGACCTTGCACTTGCCCTTGGGGTGGGGGATTTCTCCCCTGACCTTGGTGCATCGTTGGGCCTTGGTGCACGTTAGCCCTTACCCCATTAGGGTCCTCCAAGGTCTCCCCCCGATTTGGAGGTTGAGCACGCTCCTCAAGTAAAATAGCCATGCCATGTAGCATCCGGTCCATCGACTCATTAAGTCTCCTTAACAAGGAAACCACTTCCCTCATGTCTGCCCCATTGGGATCACTAGTTCCCACACCAAAAGCCTGAGCCTCAGCAGCAGCACCTGCCCGAGTATTCACCATAACCTGCAACCAAAGCCAGAAGACCACACCCAGAGCAACTCATAAGCAGTACTAACCACACTTAGCACAAGGAACACTTAGATCTTAGTTCACTTATTGCCTTTACTAGGACCATTGACCCTCTCTGATACCAAAAACTATGGCGGAACGGGGCCCCAGTGCCCCATTGATTCATCTTGTAGGCCCTTAGGGACTATGAATCCCACTAAATTACTATTGGCTAACTATTACTCGTCAAGATAATTTAAAACAATTTATATGCAACTAGTTTCTTAGCCTACCCAGTAAAAGATATGCATGCTTTTGTCCTGGCAATGCAAACGAATAAGTAGATTATTTGTTAAAAATGTTGCTCAAGCATTTCACTTAAAACATACTCAAAACGTGCCAAGACAGTGAAATACTAGTTACTTCGACTTCAAGTAATAGTTTGTGCATACTTTACACCACTAGCATGCACCCAAAAGTAACTAGATGGTTTTTACATCACAATGTAACCTAATAGAGGCAACTCCTTAGTACATAAGGTACTATATACATGAGACAAAAACCTAACTAAGATCATCTACTTGAGCCCCACCTTTGAGCTAACAAAGCTCCAAGTGCAAGCCCTTCCTTAGTCCTTGTGCACCTTTCTAGCCTCTACACTGTAAAGGCATAAAACTTAGTTAGTACATAGCTTAGACCACAAATAACTTAGAATCACAAGGATCCTCAAGGAAAAATACCTGCAAAAGAGAAAGCTTAGGCCACAACTATCAACTAGTTGTTAGGCCCGGGGTTAGAACCTGCACAATAAACTTAAGGGAGTGAGTACATGCAAGTACTCAGTAAGGGTCCCTTGGGTACCTGCAAGAAGATAACAGCAAGCCAACATTCAACCATGACAAACAAGCAAACAGACAAGTGGTCAACCAACAAACAAACTCAAGCAATAACATGTAAAATATGCAATGCATGAATGTATGATATGAAATTCACATAACACTTGGGACTTCCTGCACTGTAGGTGCCATAAACCTGCCGTGAGCTCAAACGGCGGAGGTACTTGAGACACTGGCCCTCGTATCCCAGATACTTTACCTCCCATAAGTCCCACCTACGGGTTCTAGAGTAGGTCGTCACCTCCTCTCAAACTTACCCGCCTTTACCCTTAATTTATTGTACAAGGTAGCCATCCTATGTGGTTTAACTAGCCAAACCCTTAGAGTTTAGCTTAGAGCTCCGTAGTGGCTCACTTACCAAACCAAATGGTTCGGTTGGGATCTACTTAGGTTTCCTCTTTGCTAACCATAGGTCTATGACATTCCACTCGGCCAACAAAGAGTCTGAAAACCGACTTAATCCCCTTAGTGCTCATTTAGGAACTTAAGCACTTTAATTTCCTTAGCCACCATTTCATACTCTTCATTAACCACACAACTTAGCTACCACCTAAATAATGCATAATTCTGAACTTAGGAATGAGTTCTAGACCCAACCGAGGCTACGGAACATCTTAAATTAGCCTAGGGATGAAAACCGAGAGTTTGAGACACTCTTAGGATGCCCGGAGCTTGGGGGCAAAATGCCTTGGCGGAGCCCTTGGCTACGCATCACCAAAGGCATCAATGTTCGGTGAACTTTTGCACTCTCGGTGACGCATCGCCAATATGGCCTCGCCACTGGCGACGCGTCGCCAACGCTTTCCAACATTGCGCGACAACGTGCGACCTTGCACGAAAACTGGTCAAACCTCCTCATCCCAAACTCAAATCACATGGGTCTTGTTTTGACCTCATTCCCACACAAAACACTACATTTCTATGCATTATTTGAGCTTAATTAACTTAAACCCTTACCTCAACTCCGCCACAAAGCAAGAATCAAAGCACAAGCCATCTTTAGCTCAACCAAGCTCTTTTGAGTTCCACACCTAAAACCAACGTGATATGGCACCAATAACTTCAAACCAAGACCATTTCTAGTGATGGAAACAACTTAGATCCAGCCCATGAAAACCCAAGAAGCTTACCTACGAATTTTAAGTCCAAACAAGCATCAAAGAGCTAGTTAAAGCTAAAGCACCAACAATGAAGCTTGAGGCTTCTTGTAAACACCTTGGGCCTTCAAAAACTGATGGAGAATTGCATAAATGGGAAGCTTTGGAGCAGCAATTTTGGTGAGGAGATGAAGCTACGAAATTGGGGAAGGAAACAAATGGCTATGGGAAGTCAACTTAACCAAAAAACATACTAACTCCCCCACAAGGCACACTTCTTCCACTCTTGCTCCTTGACCCACAAGTTCTCATTTTTTTTAATTTGGTCACCAAACTCTCAACCCAAAACTGTTCCTAAGGATGCCAAAAAGCTTCTCATACTTGGCCTCTTGGACACTTTGGCCACTTAAGATCTAAATGGCTTAAATAAACACTTAGTGCCACACTTTACTCAAAAACTTCAAAGACGGTTCTAATAGCTAGGATAACTAATGGTTTTGATTTAACTAAGACAAATTTTCTTACATGACCCTAATTCATCAAAATTATAGTCATGCTTCTAACTTGGGTCAAGATTACCAATTTACCCACTTTTGACTTTAAGGTGCCAAACCACACTTAGGAACTCACTTACTTAGTTAAGCTTGTCTTTCTTGCTTAACAAGGTGCTAACTTGAGGTACTTAATTTAATAAAAGCACTTAAACAAACTAGAATAAATACTTACTTGGTTAAGACTCTTCTTTAGCTAGGACAGCCGTCACAGGCGGTGAGCCTGAATCTCCCGCCAAGGTTCCTGCCGGGGTGGCCACTGTTGCTGCTTTTTTGAGTCCCGCCACATCGGTGGATCTTTTGGACTCTTTGGCGGGGGGTCCCTCTGCTGAGCAGTTGGAAAAATGCCGAAGGGACAAAGGCAAACATATCTCTACTGACGTGGAGGAGGTCCGGGACTCCGATGATGACGTCGCTGAGGTTGCGCCAGGTTTGTCTCTTATCCCCTTTTTAGCACTTGTAATCTTATAGCTTTCATAGTTAAGGAGTTTTGCTTGGTGAGACGTATGCTTCTTATTTTGCAGAAGAACTGGCGCCCTTAGCTTGGATGGTTGAGCATGCCCGAAGGCAGGCTCTTCGGGATTCCCACATCCCGAAGGTCAAGTTTCCAAGGGAGCCGTTCTGGTCTTTCACAGAGGACATGAATCTGTTCTCTGAGGATTGCCGGGAAATGGCTCCCCAGATGGCGAGGGCCGTGCTCACTCAGGCTTCCTTCAAGGCAGTTGCCGAGGAGTCCGCCACTGAGGATGCCCTTGCCGCCAAGGTGTCTGAGCATGTTTCCCAGGTAGTTCTTCAGGCCTCTTCATTTTCCCTCCCACTTTTTTGTCTAGGTGATTTGGCTTTCCTTATGCTAATTTGATTGAGTACCCTCTTTCTATTCGCAGCTTTTAGGGTATAGTGGATACCACTGAGCTTGAAGCAGTCTTCGGTCCGAGCTTGGGCCGAAGATAAACTGGAGAAGGCCAGGGTCTTCTGTTCTAGCTCGGTTGTGAAGAATGCCGAGTTGAGCCGGATAGCCAAGGAGGAGCTTGCCAAGCTTCGGGAGAAATTCTTGAAGGGCCAGGAGGAGCTCTTGAAGGATTTCTCTAAGAAGATGTTCGACCTTGGTGAAAAGGTTGTGAGTCTGACCTCGGCCAATGAGGCCATTCAAAAGGAGAAAGAAGAAGATTCTGCTCTCCTGGCGTAGGCGCTTGCTGACAATGCTGAACTTCAAGCCAAGGTCGATTCGTTGAAGAAGGGTTCAAAGAAGAAGAAGAAGATAAAGGAGCTGGAGAAGAAGGTTGCAGATCTTTAGAACGAGGTAGATGACTTGGGCGTCGAGAAAGACAAGGCCATTCAGGCAACCAAGGTTGCCTTTCAGGACGGCTTCTGCCTAGCTCGCCATCAAGTTCTGAAGAAATATCCGAATCTCGACCTTTCCTTCCTAGCTGCCCTGGATGTTCCTGAGGGGCCTCGGTGGACTTGGTCAAAAATTGAGCTCCTCAACCTGTCATTTGCCCCTCCTCCTGCACTGAAGACGGCAGCTAAAGACACAGGAGCTGGAGCTTCCCATGACGCTGAGGTCCCTTAGATATTCTAGGGCCTTTGCCTTCTTCTTTTTCCTTGTAATTTTTCTTCTTGTAACCTTCTCCTTGTACCAAGGCCTTTTTCAATAAATTTTCCTTCCTTCATAATTTGGTTAAGTCTTTTGAGCAATATTTTTGTTTCCCAGTTGTCCCGACCACTTTTAGTCAAGGGACTTCGGAAAGGTATGTTTTGCTCGTTTCATCAGCCAACGTTCGGGTAAACGTTCGTTGTTGACGAATTCCCTTAGGAAAATTTTAGCCTGCCTTCATCGACCGTACTTGACAGACTTCACCTTTTTTGGGCATATAACCCCCATCAACTTTGGAAGGAAAATGTGACTTTCGGGAGTGCATGTTTCAGCTTTGTTCGGCAAGTACTCTCAGATGGGAGAAAACTTCTGTACTTAGAAAAAATTTCTAACTTGTACAATTTCTCATAAAAAATTTTAGGTATAGAATTTCTTTAATGCATTCGTGTGCCATGTATTTTTCAGTTCTCCCCCTTCTGTGTTGCCAAGCTTGTATACTCCCTTTCGGACCTCGTCAAGGACCAAGTAAGGCCCTTTCCAGTTCGGCCGAAGTACCCCATGGGATGGTCTCCTTTCCTTTTTCCTTTTGGCCTAACATGCAAGTTTGCGGCTATGGCCACCCTTTGCTGAAAGGCCTTTCTTCTGAGCTCGGCCACCTCTCTATGTTCGTCAACTAGGTTGAGCTTAGTTCTCAACCCGAGGTCATTTCCTCTTTCATCGAACACTTGTATTCTGAATGATGGCCATACTACCTCGATAGGGATAACGGCCACTGTGCCGAAGACGAGCGAAAAAGGCGTTCCACCCGTGGCTTTTCGGGGTGTTGTCCGATAGCTCCACAACACACTAGGAAGTTCTCCTGGCCATTTTCCCTTTGCTTCCCCCAATCTCTTTTTCAGACCATCTTTTATGGTTCTGTTGGATACCTCTACTTGTCCGTTGCTCTAAAGGTGAGCTATCAGGGTGAAGTGCATCTTTATTCCGAGGTCGGTGATGAATTCTTGGAATCCTTTGTCAATAAATTGGGACCCATTGTCGGCCACTATCACCCTCGGTATGCCGAATATGCATATGATGCTTTTCCAGACAAATTTTTGTATATCCTTTGCCGAAATAGTTGCCAGGGGCTCTACCTCCACCCATTTGGTGAAGTAGTCCACTGCAACCACGCAGAATTTCACTCCTCCAGGTGCTGTCAGGAGTGGCCCGATGAGGTCAATGCCCCATGCTGCAAAAGGGACAGGGGTAGTCAGCCGAGGTAATTAATTCCGAGGGCAACCTTTGAACGTTGGCATGTCTTTGGCAACTGCCACATTTTTGGACAAACTGACTTGCGTCCTTTCTTAAGGTAGGCCAAAAATACCCTTGCCGGAGTATCACTCCTGCCAAAGCGTCAGTCCTGATGTGGGAACTGCAAAATTCCCTCGTGGACTTCCTCGAGAATTGTCTGAGTATCCTCTTTGCTAACACACCTTTGCAATGGACTAGCGTATCCCTGTCGGTACAATTCTTCCCTGATTAGGAAATATCGTCCGGATGGTCTTCGCACTTTTGCTGCTTCGTGAGGGTCATCAGAAAGCTTCGAGGTTGTAAGGTACCTCTTTATAGGATTCTCCCATCCATCTTCCGAGGCCGCTATGCTTATTATCGTAATGCTCGGGTGGCTCAGTACTTCAGTGAACCTCTTTGATTTGGCCAGACTGTCTACTTCGGCATTGTTTCGCCGAGGCACATTTTTGATATGGACCGTGTCAAACTCCTAGATGAGCTTTGATGCAAGCTCATGGTACTTTGCCAAGGTTGGATCTTTTGCGCTATAATCTCCTGCCATCTGTCAGACCACCAGCTGAGAATCACTGTGGGCCTTAAGGTTCCTTATACCAATCTTTCTAGCAAGGCACAACCCTGCTAAGAGAGCCTCGTATTCTGCCACATTGTTAGTGACATTAAACCCGAATTTGATGGCTTTCATTACTTCCATGCCTTCGAGGCCACGAATAACTACCCCAGCTCCCTGGTGCTCAGAGCCAGAGGCCCCATCTACAAATAGAGTCCATTCTAGCTCACTTTTGCCGAGGTCTGATTGATCATCTTCGGCAAAAGGCACTTCGGCAATGAAGTCTGCCAAAGCTTGGGCTTTTATTGCTTTCCTTGGCTCGTAAGTAATATCATACTTGCCGAGCTCTATGCACCACTTGGAAAGCCTTCCTGAATGGTCCACTCTTTTCATGACATCCCGAAAAGGTAGGTTACTTCGGATAATGATGGGGTCAGCTTGGAAATATGGACGCAGTCTTCTGCTTGCTAGTACGAAGGCATAGATAGCTTTTTGCAGTAGGGGATATCTGATTTCGGCGCCATGCAGGGACTTGCTCATGTAGTATACTGGCCATTGCACCACTGCCTCTTCCTTCACTAGAACCGAACTTAGTGCTTTTTTAGCAACAGTCATGTATAGCACAAGGGGTTCTCCTTCTCGTGGTTGGCCAAGAGTGGGTAGACGTGCCAGATAAACTTTGAGCTCTTCCTAGGCCTTCTAGCAACCCTCATTCCAAGGATGGTCATTGTTTCCGAGGTTGCCACCATTTTTCACTCCCTTGATGAGAATCTTAAAGAATGCGCGGCAGCGATCCCCATACCTGGAGATGAATCTGCTAAGGGACGTTATCTTCCCCGTGAGCCTTTGCACATCTTTTGTTGTAACAGGAGTTCGGAATTCAAGTAGCGCTTTGACTTTTTCCGGGTTGGCATCGATGCCTCTTTCTGATACCACAAATCTGAGGAATTTGCCCGAACTTACGCCGAGGATGCACTTTTCGAGATTGAGATGAATTCTGAATGCTCTAAGTTGGTGGAAAGTTTCCTCTAAATCGGCAATATGACTGCCGGGCAACTTGCTCTTGACTATCATGTCATCAACGTAGACTTCCATGTTCCTCCCTATTTGGTCGTTGAAGACCTTGTTCATCAGCCTCTGGTAGGTGGCTCCTGCATTTTTAAGCCTGAAGGGCATTCTGACGTAACAGTACGTACCGACTTCGGTGATGAAGGCGGTTTTTTCCTCATCTTCGTCCTGACTTGATGATACCCACTAAAAGCATCGAAGAAGATCAGGAGTTCGTATTTGGTGATTGAGTCTACCAACTGATCTATCAGCGGGAGTGGACACGAGTCTTTAGGGCAAGCATCATTTACATTTCAAAACTCGATGCACATTCGGAGCTTGTTGCTCCCTTCTTTTGTGGCGATGACCACATTGCTTAGCCATTCGGGGTATTTGACTTCCCTGATTACACCTGCTTCTATCAAGTACTGGACTTCGGTTTTGACGAAGTTATTTTTGTGCGCCGAAAGGCTTCGCTTCTGTTGGCGGATAGGCTTTGCCTCTGGGCTCATTTTAAGACTATGTTGTACTACGCGAGGGTCTACCCCAGGCATGCCTTTCGTCGAGTAGGCGAACAGATCTTTATTCATTAGTAGGAAAGTTACAAGTTTTTCCTTGTCATCTTCAGCAAATATTTTCCTCATTCTGGTATTTCGGCCTGGGACAAGCTCTATTTCTTCCATTTTTACCTTCTCAGGATCTTCTGTTCCTTGTTCTTCTGACTCTTGCACGGGCAGAACCTTCATTTCCGTGGTCTGCATGCAATTCGTCACTGGGGCTTTTCTCATCTTTACGAACACCTTTCTCACCTCCCCTTGGTCGATGAAGACCTCAGCATCTCCATCCTTGGTGGCGAAGGTGACAATTAGGTGCTTCACATCTGGGCGAATGTGGAGGTTTCCTTGCGTTTGCCTCCCAAGAATGGCGTTATATGACGAAGGGACATCGATGACGATGAACCTTGTCGTTACAGAGGCAAACAGCTCATTTTTGTTATTTGCTGAAGTTCCCTTCAGCATCAGAGGAAGATCTACCTACTTGAGGATGGGGACTTCGGACGGCCCTACTCCAAAAGTGGGAGAAGTGACGGACTTGAGGTCACTCCTTGATATCCCCAAGCTCGATAACAGGTGTGAGAATAGGACGTCTGCGTTTAAGCCATCATCAAGCAGTACTCTCTTGACGTCCCAGCTTCCTATCCTTGCCATAATCAGCAGTGGATCATCATAAGGAAAAATGACAGTGGACCCATCCTTCCGAACAAGCTTCTATGATGGATTCCCATACTCCATCACCGCAATCTCTCTGGCCTTTTTTTTTCTTTCCGCCGACGGCAGTCCTGTTGTGATCATTTGTATTACTCCTGCCGGGGGCGGTGGACGCTTTTTCGGACTTCGGTTTCTACGCCTGTTGGAGTCGTACTCTTCGTCATCTTTTTTTCCCTCTTCTTCCCTCCTTCCCTTTGGGGAGGGAATTCACAGGTAATGCCGGAGCTGACCTTGCTTTATTAGCGACTCTATGTATTTCCTCAGTTGGAAGCAGTCCTCGGTATCATGCCCGTGGTCCCAATGGAATTGGCAGAATTTTTTCATGTTCTTCTTGTTGTCCGAGGTCATGGCCTTCGGTCGTTGAATCTGAGTTCCTTGCCCTTCCGTCGCCATCAGGATGTTCGTCCTCGTGGTGTTCAGGGGAGTAAAGGCCATTGGCTTCCTTCCCTTAAACTTCCAAGGTTGCCCCCCTGGTTCAGCTGGGTAGCGAGTTTGCTGGCTTGGTCCCTCGGTGTGAATATGATCAGGTCTTGGGCCTCCCATTCTCAATTCTTCGGCAGTCATGTGCTGCTTTGCTCTTCAGTAAAATTCACCGAGTGTGTCGAGGGGATCCTTGGACAATTCATTGAACAGCTAGGAGTCTCTCCGAAGTCCTCGTGTCATGGCCAGGATACGTATTTCTGGCCTGAAGTCTGGGACACTTAGAGCCTCCCTGTTGAACCTTTCGACATAGTCGCGAATGGTTTCCCCAATTTTCTGTGCTAGGTCGAACATTTGGACTGGCATCTTCACCGTTGGACGGCTTCCAATGAACTGATGTGTGAAGGTAGTGGACAATTCTTGGAACTCCATGATGTTTCCAGGAGCCAGTGAGTTGTAACATGCTGTGGCCGGCCTAACAAGGGGTGACCTCAAAGCACTTGCACAGGGTAGCATCATCAACACCGTGCAACACCACGCTGCGCTTGTATTTAGTCAGATGAGCCTCGGGGTCAGTTCGGTCAATGTAGGTCTCTAACCGAGGTACCCGAAAATCACTCGGCATAGGTGCCTTGACTACTGCTCGGGTGAACGGCGATTCGTCTCCATTGAAAGACTCTGACAACCTAGCCCAAACGGGCTTTCGAGCTACTTGCCTCTCCACTTTTTCTAGTCTCTTTAAAATTTTCTCCATGAGGAAGGTGGCACTGGGCTCTTCTTCCTGCTACCTATAGGCTTCTGGGAACGGAGACTAACGTCTCCTTTTCGCGGAGTGACTTCGGCGTGGAAGAGATGGTGACTTTCCTTCAGGTGAGGAACTCCTTCGGCGGAGAACTTTAGGTTGCTTTGGCCCTGTTTCTCCCATAGGTCACACCCTGAGGGGTATATTTTCTGTTGAAGACCCATCGCGTTGATCCCTACCTCCCGAACTCCGATGAGTTGATCGGGGGCTCTTCTCTCGCTGGGGTGCTGGTGAAGAAGGCCTCCGTCCCGGAGTTGGCTGTGGCCACCTTTGGTCTAACTGCTGCGTCATTTTTGCCACAACAAAGCGTTGGAATTCGAACAGGAAGCCCATAGTAATAGTCAGAGGACGTTCATCCTCAGGCGAGGAAGTCCCTGCTGCAGTTTGTTCGGTTGCCGGTTGAACTTCTAGCGCGGACAGGGACTTCGGAAGTCCCTTGTCCTTAGAACGCCGAGTTTCAACAGTGGCGACCTGGGGGTGGTTTCCCACAGACAGCGCCATATGATGCCCTACAGCATCTTCATTGTGTGACATGGTGAGACCGGGAGGGACTTCCAGTGAAGGAGAACGCCTAAAGTGTATGTTTCCCTAGAGGACCTGCCTGAAACACTCAGAAAACAGGGGTTAGGAGGTCCCCGGAGTATTTATCCGAAGAGGAGCCTCCGACGCCCAAGTTAGTTTTTTGGAGGTGGAGAGGAAGCACTAAGGGCCAAGGATTCTTGCCTGTTATCTCTTTTCATGGGAGTGCAAAAAAAGATCCCTTGGTGAGGCCATTTCCTGAGTATATATAAGAGGATGTGGCCCGTTCAGATCGTGACACGTGTTCGGTCGGAAGTAATTTGTACCTTCTGGGCGTGGGGGCCTCTAGCCGCTTATAGGCTCCTCGGGCCACGGGCTAAGGTAAGCATAGTCCTACATGATAGGACGTGGACAGTCCCGGCATGTCAAAGCGCATATGAGGGCAGCGTGTAGCGTGTGCGGGTGACATGTCAGAGGCTCCTTAATGCTTCTGCCATACCACTGTGGTCCCTTTACTCGAGGTCATCCCTCAGAGCGATGACCCTTCTTCCAGAGTCGTACCAGAAGTTCGGGAGATTCCCTAGCACTGAGGCTCCTTGTTCGGGGGATTTTCTCCTGCCAAAGGTGGTTGGCCCTTTTCTCCAAAGGTGATTCGGCCACCCTTTCGAAGGGGGCAACGCGCTATTTTTCCGAGGTTGTAGCTACTGTCCTTAGGGGTGCTGGCTGGCCACTGAAGTCATATGCTCGAGGCGCCAGACTTCATCCTTTCCGAGGTCTACACAGGGACTCCTTATGGGTGACACTCGACTTACCGAATGCGGTACTTGACCTCAGTTCGTGGGCTACAAGGGCGACAGCCCTTCAGCTGTCAATGCCCAAGGGGATCTTTCCTTGGGCCAACTCAAGTAATAACTTGCCAAAATAGCCTCCATGGCCAACATACAAGTTCCATACATCAATTTAGCAAGCAAAGCAACTAACCCCTTACCTTAATTTCAAGCTACAAGCAAAGATCAAGCAATCCAACACTGATGAACAAGGTTCCACTTGGTTTGCCTAGGTTCCAAGCAATTCAAGGTTCATGGCATCAAAATAAGACCAATCAAGCAAAACTCATGCATCAAAAGGCCAAACAAACAAGAAAACATAATGGATTTCAAGTTACCTCACGTTCAAAACATGCCCAAGCAACAAAAACATGAAAACAAGTTTCCAATGCATGAATTCCACTTGAAATGAGCTACCCATTGCTTATACACCCCTTAGGCCTTCTAATTTCACCAACAACTCTTAAATTTGAGATGGAATTGAAGAAGAAATCAAAGGAGAAAGAGAGAGCTCGGGTTTGGGAGTGAAAAAGTGCAAAAATGGCAGCCAAGCTTCCCCTTTATCAAGCAATATATGCCTTGACCCCAAAAAGCCCCCAAACTTTCTTAATTTTGTCAAAAAGAACCCCTTCCCAAAATAGTAACGTTTGGTCAAAACTCGGTCAAATCTTTCAACACTTAATGAAATTCTTGTGGTGCTAAGCAAGGGTTAGCTTTCAAAACATGTTTTTGATTCTCGGGACTTGATCTGACATCTCAAGATACAAAATTACCATTTTACCCCCAGACCTTTTTTGATGCCATACTCTCCTTGGAACCTAGTAAACCTTAACTAACTTGTTTGACCTTGCTAAATGAACTTAAAATGAGGTATTAAACTAGGGACTTTTTAATTTATAAACCTTAAACGAGATTCCTGCTAAGAGGGCTATAACATATGAGGTCCATCAGAAGTACTAACTAGTAGCTTTAAGGAACAGGTACCATGTGGTACCTTTAAGTCCCCTTAGAGGTACCATTCAAGAAATTGCATTTTTTATGGAGCATTATGCTTTTCAATGCTCAAATTTCTTTTGAAGACATTAGTTTCACCTTACTTTGATAAATTACCATTTTCTAAAAATTAACATGCATCCTTCCTACCAGTATCCCACGACAATTAACAAATTTAATACCTATGGATTTTTGGCCCTTTTTATTACAACATTACTCTCAATATCCGGACCTTTGTGACATCCACCTTTTTTGTTTGTGGGTCGGTCACGTGTTGACAATAAATCATGCATAGGGATCTCAACTAATGAATGGGTTGCCTTGGCTTTTCTCCTGCTAATTTCTTTCATGCATGTAAGCTTCTATTCGAACTATTTTCCAGCCTTGCCCTCAATCCTCACTAATTCTTTGTTCTATAGTGTTACCACTTTGAGAGCTTAAATACAGTGACCCTATTTAGTGTACCCAAGTCTCAGGGCATTACATGTTCTGTAGGCCAATCAGAATAATGGTCACTATTTTTACCAAAGTGGCCCTGTTGGTCATTATGTAAATATATGTATATTGGTCCAACCATCACACACATATTCACATACAATCTCACTTGGTAGGGAAGACAATGGCCAAAATGTTATGTTGATCCAAATTAAAGCTCATGCACAATTAAATGTACACTTGGTCACTCAGGGTCTGTTTCATGTGTCTAAACTTTCAAATCGTGTCCAACTCAAATTCTACTCACGTCCTCCTATGCCCTAAAGGCTTTAAACCCTTTAATACACTTAAATCTTCATAAGTAAATAGGTTTAAGATAATAAATACATCTAAGTTGGCAGTTATAGATTTTGTACTTAATCGAGTAAAATTGACCATATGAACAATGAACAACAAAATCAATGAACTTTGACAGGATATAACTCTGGCTACAGGGCACCAAATCTAGTGATTCAAATGCCAAATTCTTCATATTGAAGATTACTAGGTGCTTTCAAATGTTCATAGCTAAATTCAATTTGTATAGGAGATTATGGCCTTTAGACAACATGGTGTCAAAAATTAGCAACGATTTCCCATAATACCCATACAAAATTTGCAAATAAAATATCCACTTCACTTTTAAGTGCAAAAATAGCTTAGAAATATTCATACATGTCTTAAACACTTGGGAAAGTCATTCCCCAGAATTTAGAGGCATTCTATAAGCATTGAACACAATTTCATTTATGATGCCCGACGGCATCCTTGTTGTATGACATGCTGGCCTGAAGGAGAAACTTTCGATGTGAAGGTGTCTCCAAGACTTTGAAGAACAAGGGTTAAAGACTCCCCAGAATGTGTTTCCGGGGTAGGAGCCTCCGATGCCCAAGTCAGTATTTGTGTTAGTAGTAGTAAAGCATAGAAGAGTGAATAAAGAAAAGTCTCCTATTCTTACGAAGGTCCCTCCCAGGTATTTATAGGAGGGTGGAGGGAGGAGGCCATTTTACACAGTTCATTCAGATCATGGCTCGTGTTCAGTCAAATTTGATCCATACCTTTGAAGATAGGCACCTCTAGCTGGTCGTAGGACATTCTGGCCAATGGCAGGGGCGTCTACGAGGTCTCTTTGTTAGAGGCTCCTTAACCATTTGTGTCATGTCTCTATGAGACCCCTTCGGGTGGAGATTTTCCCCAAGGGATATTGGGGAAGTCCCTTCGACAGAGTGGGTCACCTTCGGGAGACGTTTTCCTCTGTTGAGGTTGGTAGATCTACTTTTTTGAGGTTGGTAGGTTCGTAAATCTGAGGGTGGTGAAAGACACCCTTTCCCGAAGTCGGTCATGTTACCTTTCCGAGGGCAATGTTGAGGGTGCTCCAAGGTCGGGGTTAAGCTAACACCAAAGGTGGCTTCCAGATAATCAATTAGGAGATCTTGAGGACGATAGCCCTTCAGCTATCACATGCCCCCCTTGGGAAGTCAAAGTTGTATCTTCTGTATTAAGCCAGTGAGAGCGTGGCATGGAGCTCTTTACTGGTGGTGACAGTCATCCCCGTTAGCATAGCTAACTTCTAACTAAGGTCACCCTCTTCGGAGTGGGCACCTCTTTGGTCCAAGATGCCCTCTTTGGCTGAGGTAGGGTCTTCGGCATTAAGTGGGACTCCTTGCTTTTTGGCCAAGCTTTTGATGTTCCAGAAGTTGTATCTTCAAGTGGGGAAAATATTCCCCCTCTGAGTTTTTTACCTTATGTTGACTGCTAATGAATCGTCACATCTTCTGACAAGGTAGTCGCGTCACTTTAGGCTAGGCTTACATAGGTCTGATAATGTCAGAAGGCGTGCCCTTGTTTCTCATGTTGGTGGACACATGTCACTAGGTAACTGGTGAACAGTAGTGTCTGTTACGTCGGTTACATCCCTTCAGCAATGAAGGGTCATTATGGCGATGCTTCACCTGCCTCCTTCAATCTATATAAACCCTTCTTCAGAGTTTTCCACACTTCTCAATTTTCATTCCTTTTGCTCTCTGATTTGCTCTCATCTTTCATCTTTCTTTGGCGGTGGTGCTAGCGGCGGAGTGATTTCCGACGAGTTTGTGGTGATTTCCGAAGTCCCTATCTTTGTTCTCAACTATTTGGTTACCTTCCGAAGTACTTTTTTTGTTTCAATCTTTTCCCTTCACCTGTCCGAGGTTAGATTCCTCCATCCTCGAACATGTCTTCTTACCATAAAGAAGCTCATCCCGTTTCCTAAAAGTTGGCTCCCACTTAACTCTCATTCGAGCTGTACCACTTCGGAGAATGTGAAAAAGTGGTCGGCTAAATTTTTTCTCCCTTCCTATGCTGTCACCAGGCTACCTAGTCCTGGTATGCCTAGCTATGCTCCTCATTCAGATGAGGTTACCATCTTCAGGGCTCAGCTAAAGGCAGGACTTCGGTATCCCCATCCGAAGATGGTTTGTGACTTTTGCCAATTTCATGGCATAACCGTCAACCAACTTCCCCCGAACTCCTACTCCTACTTTAACACTTTTTTTTTTGTATGCATGGGGTCTTTAACATAGAGCCCCACTTTATATTTTTCATGCACAACTACAAACTCCACCCCGTTTCAAAGGGCAGGTTCTACTTCTATCTCTATCGGGGATCTGGGAGTAAGAAATATATGTTTACCTTCAGAGCAAACGATAGTTGGCGAGGGTGGCAAAAAAAGTTCTTTTTTCCAAAGGTGGATGAGCAGTGGAAGGACATGCCAACCAAATGGGCGTTGGGGACTCTTGATACCGATGTAGTAGACCTGAGGAAACTCTTCACCTTAGAGCTAGAGTCCCAGATTGAAGAGTTTGATAGCCGTATTCGGTCTGTCGTGGATTGGGGTCCCAAGGTCCCTCCACATTCTCTATACCCTTCCCCATCAGATGAAGTTTCATGACCGAAAAGGTCTTTCAAGAGCTTTGCATTGTTAAGGAACATGTTACCGATGAAGGTATGTCGAAGCCCTTGGTTTATGGAAAGAATGCATGGTTGGTAAAGCCCCTTCAGGGAGAACTTACGTATTTGGCTGTGAAAGAAAGTAAGCATCTCGGCAATTTTAGTAAAGCCCGGACAATCTGAAATGATTAAGTCCCGGGCTAATTGGATTGGGAGCATAAAAAGAAATTCCTAATTTGGGGATTTGGCTCAATTATTTTGAGGAAACATTGAATTAAGTATGGCATAGGCATAAATGAGTGATGAACACTCTTGAAAAAAGATTGGCTTAGGCCAAGAGAATTAGTGGCAAAAATTTTAAAGTGAGGGACTCAATTGGACAAAGGGGACTTTTGGTGGTTTGGCTCAATTGCCCAAATACGAAGAATTGAGGGACTAAGGGGGGATTAGCCAATTTTAAAGGCATTGGATGCCATGGCTGCCAACTCCCTCCATTTCCCCAATAATTTAATCCACCTCCATCCAAGTCATCACCTAGGATTCTTTTCTACACCTACTTGTCCCCCACTTTTGACAAATTCACCCAACTCTTCCAATTTGTCTCCAATTTGTCTCCCACTTTGTATCCATCTGAACCACATGATTTTCTCTCACTCCCCCTCCATATGGCCGGCCATTATATGCGCAAAACACTTCCAAAATAATTTATTTCATTCTCCCACTCATTTTACACTATTTCACCTCCAAATAACTCAAACACTTTCAACTTTTCTCTCATTCTCTCTCATTTTTGGCCATACAAGTTCTTACCATTCCATAAGCTTTTCCAACTTTTTTCTTCCTCTAAACATTCATCCATAGCGATATCATACCCTTCCTTAAACAAAAACCAAGTGTTCTTGGCAGATTTCAAGCTCTAAAGCCATAAGGAGCAAGAATCAAGTGAAGGACTCAAAGAAAACCAAGGAAGAAATTTTGACCATCTCCATTTCTTGGCGGTTTTAAGCTCTACTCAAAGAGATCTTTGTGTGCATGAGCTGTTGGGTTTCGGGAGCCAAACAGCGCAGCGGAATTTAACCGAAACCCTCCAGGATCCAAGTGAAACGGGGTAAACCGGGTGTTCGAAAATTTCATACCTAATTTTCGGTTGAGATCTCTCACTCAACTGTAGAGTCGAATCACAAAACCTGAACAGTTGACGTGTTCAGGCTCTCTATGGTATCCACACGAGCCTCTCGGGATCACCACGCTTCCACCACGTCCCGGCAGATGCGTTTCTCTTGCGCACGCAGTGCTAGCTTGCGTCCTCCAAGGAATTGCAAGAGAAGAGTGCGACTGTCCTTTTTGGAGGCTAGGGCAAGGAGACCTGCGAATTTCTCACTTAAAAGTTGTATTTATAGTGAGACTCAACTTCCAGGCCTAATGGGTTTCAAAGCCCTAATCCAATTAGGATTTAATTTCGGGCTTAATAATGGCTCAACTCCTTGGCCCATTATTAATACGAAATTAAAGTGAAACCATAACCCAAATAATTAGCCCATGCACTCTAATGATCCAAATAGCTCTATGTGTGCGACCCAATAGGCTCTTGCCATGTTGGCAATGATCATAAATCACATTTATGATCATAAGCAATGAGCGGTGTCTAGCAACACATCATTGCTACCCAAGTGACAAGATTGTCGGTGAATCGACTAAACCTTTATGATCATCACCGATATATGCCATTGTCCCTTTGTCCAAGATATCAAGACTAAGCACGAGACATGGAATGTGTCACTCTCGTATAGCCCAATCTTTGGTTTCTTGATTACCGAGTAGACCAACTTAAACTGACGACATTGATATCATATATCAACTCATCGAAGCATGGCCATGCATTTTCTAAGTCTCACTCTATCAAGGGGCCCAAAGATATCACTCCCGTTACATAGGAGGGACAAATCCCATCTTGATCATACAAATCCCTCCGCATGATATGTGACATACCCAATGACCTCCTTCAAGTTCACTCAGTTACGAGCAACAAAGGAAAGTATCAAGGTATGTGACTCACATGTAGGGAACCTTGTTGATCTTAGGTCGAAGGACTACATATACCATGATCACTATGAGAATCACTTATGACACTCATATAACGATCCATGAAGTGTTCTCATGGTGGGTCGGTCCAGTACACAAGTTCTCCAACTTGTACCCATATGTAGACTAGATATCTCATATTAGTCTCCACATATGCTAGTCATTATGTATTATTGCAACCCGCTCCACAATAATACTAGACTAGGGACGTTTAAGAATATCATTATTCTAGGGTTACAATTATGCTTATTACGTTACGCAGAAACAAAACAACAAACATAATTGCTGGATTAATGCCTCAATAAAATATCATGACTCAATGTGCAAAAATACAATCATCTCATGATTGGCTTTTTGGGCACAATACTAACATGAGCTTCTACGGTCATTGGAAGCAAGAAATCAAGTGGAAATTTGAAGAACATCAAGGTCAAAGTTTCGACCTTACCTCTTTTGTGAGGTTCCGTAAGTATACACCAAGTATTCTTGGTATTTTGCATTCTTTAAACTAATTACCAAGTGTTCTTGGTATTTTATGGTTACTAAAAAAATTCAGCCATTTTGGTTCTTGTGCTAGAAAACAATGTCTAGAGTCAACAAGCAAGGAAAATGAAGGAGAACAAGGTGACAGTCAAAGAACCATGTGATCCTAGGTGTGCTAAGAGGGTTTAAGTTAAATTATTGCTTCGGCAATTCCGTTTCACTCATGAGCTAAATTAAGCAAGCATTAAGGGCTAGGATTTAAGTAGGCCACCTTAAATTCCTATGCTAAGTGAGATCTCTGAAATTGTAAAGTATGTGAAATTAATGAAATAAAACTTAAGGGATGCTTGCTACCTTCTAAAATCAAAGTGTTAAGTGGCATGTGTTTGCATGCTTCTATGAAATTGTTGTGCATGCTAACCCCCGATTTCGATTATTATTGTATATGCATGTATCTTTGTGTTTTCTTTGTCTTTATGTTTTCTTTGCAGGAACTTGGAATAATTATTGCCATTACATTCTTGGCATATGTTAGGCCTTAAAGGCCATATGTTAGGCTTTGGAAGTCATATGGAATCCTTATTGAGTTTTATAACTCGCCCGCCCTACTCTACTTTGGTAGGTAAAAGTGTGCTCGAAAGATTGAGCTAAGAGTCTCGAGTACTCTTTTTGTTGTATAAAGGTTGGGTATGTGTATGGTATTGCTCAATTATTCTAAGTATTTTAAGTATATAAGTTGCTTGAAATTCAAGCTAATAAGTGTGGACTTTGTGTGCAGGACTTGAAGTCTAGAGTTGTAAGAACAAGGTCTATTAAGGTGGATATTTGTGTTCCATGCCATTTTGGTTTATGGCTTGCTTTTAAGCATGTGTAATAGTTGGTCTTAGTTAAATGACCAAATTATGGACTTAGCTAAAATTTGACCAAATTTGATTTTTGGGCTTGTATTATGGACTTGGACATTTGTGGGTGTTTTATTGCTTGGTGGGCTTACCAAGGCCCATGCATGAATTTATGGGTTATGTTTTCATGAAACTTGAAGCATGTTGAAATTGGGCTTAAATGCATGTAATGGGCTTAAATAAGAACTTGGACAAATTTGATTATGTTCTTTGTTAATTTTGGGCCATATGCATGTTAAGTGCTAAAAAGGCCCATAAGCCCATGTTTATGTTGAAAGCATGCCATGTTGGCTTTGTATGCGCACTCAAAGAAAAACATGCAAATAAACTTGGAGAAGCATTAAATTGGATGCATGTGTAAAGAATGGCTTATAAGGAATTTATGTGCATGTATGTGAATCAATGCATGCCTAAGCACTAGTTTGCACCTAAAGGCCTTAAGTGATTATGTGCACTTATGAACACCAAAACACATAAGCATGCGAAGCATATGCATGAAAATAAGTTTTAAAACTTAAGTTGGTGTTTTGGTTGCCGTGCGTAATCTTAGCTAAGCTTGGTAAAGACCATGAAATGAACACATGAAATCCACATAGGTGCTAGCTTGTTCTGAGAGCACTAAAACTTAACCTTTAATAAGAACATAACGAGCTAGTACCAGTAAGTATCCCGGGGTTTATGCCCATAAGTCTTAGTAAGAAATAAAAGCCCCTTCTGTGAATTAAAATCTTCTGCTGCATGCTTTAAATAATTAGGCCCGAATGGGCCAGGGGTAGTTTAGGGCATGACAGCTCCGTATCAGAGCATGTTTGCGATTAAGGACCAAAGTTTTGGTCTATGATTTGTTAGTATAGACTTGTTCCCACATAGGTTAAGTCCACTAATGAATATTTATGAATATTTAGCAATTGTATACCTTGCTTGTTGTTAATTACAGGATGAGAACCAGAAATATGAACCAAAGCCGAAATGGAAATGAAACTTCCCATCAGGGGAATGAGAATGCTGGCTTTGTGCTAGAGGCCCAAGTCAAGCCTTGTGAGCCCATCAGGACTAATGTTACTGGGCCTAGCATTGATGCCCAGAAAAGAATGGAAGCCATGATGGAATCCATGCAAGCCACCATGGCCCTATTAGCCACAAACATACAGATCCTAACAAGGAGTCAGGCCCAAGTCCTAGAACCTGCTGGGCAACAAAAAGAGCCACCAATGAGAAGAAGGCCAGGAAAAGAACCTGTGCTCGCTGATCAAGCTAGCAAAAATGGCAACGATGAGGACGAGGAAATGAGAAACCCAGGAGCCTGAAAGGTAAGATCTGAGATCAGACAACAGCTGAAGGAAGAAAAAGAAGAAAGTCCAGATGTAGAAGAGCTGGACATAGAAGACCTTGATGGGCCTGCCCAACTCACTATCACAACTGGAGCAGTAAGGGCCCAAAGAGGGAGGCCCAATACTGATAATGCTGGAGGCCTAAGCGAAGGCCAATTGGAAAAGTTCTTTGCCCTAAGACCCCTAGCATTCAAAGGAAGTTGTAACCCAGATGAAGCAAAATTTTGGGTAAACCAGATTGAGAAGATTTTTGAGAGGATGGATGTTTCCTCTTCTCAGAAGGTCTTATTGGCAACATTCAAATTAGAAGGAAATGCTGAATTATTGTGGAGAGCAGTCCATAGGACATATGCTAGCAAAAATTTGAGACGGCCCACTCAAAGGAGAAGAGCAATGAGATGGGCCGAATTCCAACAAGTGTTTCATCAACAAAACTTCAGTGAAGTACTGAAAGACCAGAAGCAGGTTGAGTTTGACCTACTTGAGCAGAAAGAGCTCTCCATACTATAATACGATCAGAGGTTTAGTAACCTCATAAGATATGCACCACAGTACAATGACCGAGAGGACCTAAAGGCCAAAAGGTTCCTTCGGGGACTTAAGCCAGAGCTGAGCCAAATACTCGGAGCAGTAGGAGCTGAAAAATGCCACGACATTATACAGAAGGCTATGGCCCTAGAGCAAAAGTTCAGGGGACAAGCCATGATTGGCCCCAGAGTACCAGTAGACTACAAAAGCCCTCTAAAAAGAGAGGAAGAGATAGCTTGGCATATGAGCCAAGAAAGGATAAGCGAATGAAAACCGCATCCCCCTACGGGCCAGAATGTGAAACGTGTGGTAAGTTCCATGGCCAAAAGCCATGCTACAAGCTCATTTCCGGATGCCTAAAATGCGGCACCCAAGATCACTAGGTAAAAGACTACCCTGCCGAGGGAGAAGATCAAAGGACCTCGGGAGGGTTCAGTAACAGATGGGCACAAACACAATTGCCCATAAGGAGGCCCAATATACCTCCACTACCGATGAGGGACCAAGGCCCTAACATGCCCCAGGGCAGGAATAAACAAGCTCAAGCTATTGGAAGAGTATTCCAGATTGAGAGTTCAGGGAAAGCACGAGAGGACCCAGAGGTCAACAGAGCTGGGGACGATGAGGAAGAAATGGACCAGGTCAGGCTGGTCAGGAAAACTCTTACAGGTACCATTATTATTAATGGTTACGAGGTATCAGTTTTATTTTATACTGGTGCATCTTTATCTATAGTATCCTTTAAGCTAGTTAAAGATATGAACCTAGAAGTATGCAATATGGATAAAATGTACCTAGTTAAAACTGCCGGGAATGAGGTCTTGATAACATACCATATGGTAAAAGATTGCATGCTTAGGCTAGGTGAGCTAGAGCTTAGAGCTGACCTAATAATCTTGGATACTAATGGATATGATATTATACTAGGTATGAACTGGCTTAGTGTCAACCGGGTAATCATAGACTGCCATGCCAGGCAACTCTATCTGATTGGACACAAACCTCAATCTTTGGAAAAATCATCTAGGTTAGTCCTAGAAAATCCATTGAAAGTGGTGGAACACAAACCCCTAATAATAGAAGGTGAATACCTAGGGTTAAATAGAACTGAAGTTGAAATAGAGCTGGGTAAAATACCCATAGTAAGAGAATTCCCTGAAGTGTTCCCCACAGATCTCCCAGGGCTCCCTCCTGCAAGAGAGGTTGAGTTTGAGATCAAATTGGTGCCATGAGCTGCACTAGGATCTATTGCTCCTTACAGGATGGCTATTCCTAAAATGATGGAGCTAAAGAAACAACTGGATGAATTGCTTGAGAAGGGTTTCATAAGGCCAAGTACATCTCCTTGGGGAGCACCTGTACTTTTTGTGAAAAAGAAAGATGGAACCCTTAGGTTGTGCGTTGATTACAAGAACTTAATGCACTATCCATTAAGAATAAGAACCCCCTCCGAAGGATTGAGGATCTATTTTATCAATTAAAGGGAGCTAAGGTCTTTTCCAAAATAAACCTCAGATCTGGATACTTCCAGCTGAGAGTCAGGGAAGAAGATGTCCCAAAGACAGCTTTTAGGACTAGATATGGTCACTTTGAGTACATGGTGATGCCATTTGGGCTTACTAATGCACCAGCCTTTTTCATGGAACTCATGCAAAGAGTGTTCAAGGCTTATTTGGACCACTTTGTTATGGTATTTATCGATGACATATTGGTGTACTCAAAGGATGAAGAACCCATAAGGAGCACCTGAAAGTAGTGCTAAGCCTGTTAAAGAAACATAAGTTATATGGCAAACTAAGTAAGTGCCAATTCTGGGCTAAGGAAATTGGATTTCTCGGACATGTGATCAATAAGCATGGATTAGCTGTTGATCCCGAGAAAATCAAAGCTGTCTTGGAATGGAAGCAACCTTAGACTGTGAGGGACACAAGAATCTTCCTAGGACTTGCTAGCTACTACAGGAGATTTCTGCCCAAATTCTCTATACTAGTAGCTCCTCTCACTCAATTGACAAGAAAAGACCAAAAGTTTGAGTGGAGTGAACAATGTGAGGCTAGCTTCCAAGAACTTAAGGAAAGATTGACTAGAGCCCCAATATTGGTTTTATCAGACCCTACTAAGGATTACATAGTTTACACTGATGCTTCTCGAGTAGGTTTGGGCTGTGTCTTAATGCAAGGGAAGCACACAATATCCTATGGGTCAAGATAATTAAGGCCTCATGAGAAGAATTATCTAGTTCACGATCCGAAGTTAGCGGTTGTGATCTTTGCTTTGAAGTAGTGGAGGCACTACCTACTTGGAGGCAGATTCCAAGTTTTCACAGACCATAAGAGTCTACAGTATCTATTCACGCAGAAGGACCTGAACATGAGGCAGAGGAGATGGCTTGAATACCTGAAAGACTTCGAGTGCATTATCGAGTATACGGTCGGGAAAGTCAATGTGGTTGTTAATGCTCTCAGTAGGAAGTACACGGGAATATTTAAAGCCATTGGAGAGCCTACTAAGGCAGAGGCACTCAATTTACCTGAGTTGGCCCAGGAATGGAGACAGAGGGAAGTCGACCAAGTAAAGGTCCTAACTATTATGTCTGAGTGGAATGACCTAATTCAGGAAACTCAGCTTTAAGATGAGGAGATTCCTAGGATCTCTAGGCAAAAGCAAGGGAAATTATATCAAGGATTTTCCTTTAAGGGTAGAATACTGTATTTCCAGAATAGGATTTATGCGCCAAACAAAAATGGAATCAAGCAACAAATCCTAGAAGAAGCCCACTCCAGCTTGATAAGTATGCATCCTAGAGCTCAAAAAATGTACAAGGATTTGAGATCCCATTTCTGGTGGCCATATATAAAGCAAGAGATTGGTGCTTATGTGGCTAAGTGTATGACTTGTCAACAAGTCAGAGTGGAGCACCAGAGACCTGGTGGAAAATTACAGAGCTTACCCATACCAGAAAGAAAATGGGGATCCATATCCGTTGACTTTGTAGTGGGCTTGCCACTGACCCGAAGAAAGTGTAATACAATCTGGGTCATAGTGGATAGATTGACTAAGGCAACCCACTTCTTGCCCATAAACCTTATAGACTCCCTGGAGAAGTTGGCCCAATTATATGTTAAGGAGATAGTAAGGTTACATGGTGTACCAGATGATATTGTCTCAGATTGAGACCCAAGATTTGTTTCCAAATTCTAGAATTCCTTGCACCATGCCTTGGGCACTAAGTTAAAGTTCAGTTCTGCATACCATCCTTAAATGGATGAACAAACTGAAAGGACCATTCAAACCTTGGAAGATATGTTGAGGTGTTGTGTTATTGACTTCCAACGGGAATGGGATAAGCACTTGCCTTTAGTGGAGTTTTCATACAACAATAGCCGTCACTTAGTGATTTGGCAGGGCACCTTATGAGGCACTCTATGGAAGAAGATGCATAACTCCACACTGCTGGCATGAGCCAGGTGATAAGTTGGAAATTGGCCTAGAACTCATAAGAGAAACTACTGCAAAGATTAAGCTAATCCAAGAAAGGATAAAGGCTACCAACAATAGGCAAGAATCATATGCCAACCTCAAGAAAAGAAGAGACCTGGAATTCTAAGTAGGAGACTGGGTATTTCCCATGTAGGGAGTAATGAGGTTTGGTAAACGGGGAAAATTAGCCCCGAGGTATGTAGGACCATACCTGATACCCGCAAGAGTAGGAAATGTAGCCTACAAGTTACAGCTACCGCCTAAGCTGGGACATGTACATGACACATTTCATGTAAGCTTGTTGAAGAAGTGTATCTCCAATCCTAAGCAAGTGGTACAGGTCACTAGTGTTCCCATCACCCAAGATCTCACCTATGAAGAAGAACCAATTTGGGTATTGGCAAGGGACACTAGGAAGCTAAGGAGTAATTGGATACCTATGGTAAAAGTCCAATGGACTAACCATTCAGAAGAGGAGGCCACATCGGAGGTTGAAGCTGAAATGCTTAAGAACTATCCTAAAACTTTCCCTAAGCCCCTAGCAAATTTGGATCACCAAATTTCTTAAGGAGGAGAGTGTTGTAATGCCCAGACAATCTGAAATGATTAAGTGCCGGGCTAAGTGGATTGGGAGCATAAAAAAAAATTCCTAATTTGGGGATTTGGCTCAATTATTTTGAGGAGACATTGAATTAAGTATGGCATGGGCATAAATGAGTGATGAACACTCTTCCAAATAAGCTTGGCTTAGGCTAAGAGAATTAGTGGCAAAAATTTTAAAGTGAGGGACTCAATTGGACAAAGGGGACTTTTGGTCAAATGCGAAGAATTGAGGGACTAAGGGGCGATTAGCCAATTTTAAAGGCATTGGATGCCAGGGCTGCCACCTCCCTCCATTTCCCTATTATTTTAATCCACCTTCATCCAAGTCATCACTTAGGATTCTTTTCTACACCTACTTGTCCCCCACTTCTGACAAATTCACCGAACACTTCCAATTTGTCTCCATGTGAATCACATGATTTTCTCTCACTCCCCCTCCATATGGCCGGCCATTATATGCCCAAAACACTTCCAAAACAATTCATTTCATTCTCCCACTCATTTTACACTATTTCACCTCCAAATAACTCAAACACTATAAACTTTTCTCTCCTTCTCTCTCATTTGTGGCCATACAAGTTCTTACCATTCCATAAGCTTTTCCAACTTTTTTCTTCCTCTAAACATTCAGCCATAGCAATATCATACCCTTCCTTAAACAAAAACCAAGTGTTCTTGGCAGATTTCAAGCTCTAAAGTCATAAGGAGCAAGAATCAAGTGAAGGATTCAAAGAAAACCAAGGAAGAAATTTTGACCATCTCCATTTCTTGGAGGTTCTGAGCTCTACTCAAAGAGCTCTTTGTGTGCATGAGCTTCTACAGTCATTGGAAGCAAGAAATCAAGTGGAAATTTGAAGAACATCAAGGTCAAAGTTTCGGCCTTACCTCCTTTGTGAGGTTCCATAAGTATACACCAAGTATTCTTGGTATTTTGCATTCTTTAAGCTAATTACCAAGTGTTCTTGGTATTTTATGGTTACTAATAAAATTCAGCCATTTTGGTTCTTGTGCTAGAAAATAATGTCTAAAGTCAACAAGCAAGGAAAATGAAGGTGAACAAGCTCTTAAGAGCTTTCGATATTGAGTAAGGATTCCTATACTCTTTTGAGTATTCGGGCCCCTAGGTGACAGTCAAAGAACCATGTGATCCTAGGTGTGCTAAGAGGGCTTAAGTTAAATTATTGCTTCGGCAATTCCGTTTCACTCATGAGCTAAGTTAAGCAAGCAATAAGGGCTACGATTTAAGTAGGCCACCTTAAATTCCTATGCTAAGTGAGATCTCCGAAATTGTAAAGTATGTGAAATTAATGAAATAAAACCTAAGGGATGCTTGCTGCCCTTCTGAAATCAAAGTGTTAAGTGGCATGTGTTTGCGTGCTTCTATGAAATTGTTGTGCATGCTAACCCCCGATTTCGATTATTATTGTATATGCATGTATCTTTGTGTTTTCTTTGTCTTTATGTTTTCTTTGCAAGAACTTGGAATAATTATTGCCATTACATTCTTGGAATATGTTAGGCCTTAAAGGCCATATGTTAGGCTTTGGAAGCCATACAAAATCCTTATTGAGTTTTATAACTCACCCGCCCTACTCTACTTTTGTAGGTAAAAGTGTGCTCGAAAGATTGAGCTAAGAGTCTTGAGTACTCTTTTTGTTGTATAAAGGTTGGGTATGTGTATGGTATTGCTCAATTATGCTAAGTAGTTTAAGTATATAAATTGCTTGAAATTCAAGCTAATAAGTGTGGACTTTGTGTGCAAGACTTGAAGTCTAGAGTTGTGGAAACAAGGTCTATTAAGGTGGATATTTGTGTTCCATGCCATTTTGGTTTATGGCTTGCTTTTAAGCATGTGTAATAGTTGGTCTTAGTTAAATGACCAAATTATGGACTTAGCTAAAATTCGGCCAAATTTGATTTTTGGGCTTGTATTATGGACTTGGACATTTTTGGGTGTTTTATTCCTTGGTGGACTTACCACGGCCCATGCATGAATTTATGGGTTATGTTTTCATGAAACATGAAGCATGTTGAAATTGGGCTTAAATGCATGTAATGGGCTTAAATAAGAACTTGGACAAATTTGATTATGTTCTTTGTTAATTTTGGGCCATATGCATGTTAAGTGCTAAAAGGCCCATAAGCCCATGTTTATGTTGAAAGCATGCCATGTTGGCTTTGTATGCGCACTCAAAGAAAAACATGCAAATAAACTTGGAGAAGCATGAAATTGGATGCATGTGTAAAGAATGGCTTATAAGGAATTTATGTGCATGTATGTGAATCAATGCATGCCTAAGCACTAGTTTGCATCTAAAGGACTTAAGTGATTATGTGCACTTGTGAACACCAAAACACATAAGCATGCGAAGCATATGCATGAAAATAAGTTTTAAAACTTAAGTTGGTGTTTTGGTTGCCATGCATAATCTTAGCTAAGCTTGGTAAAGACCATGAAATGAACACATGAAATCCGCATAGGTGCTAGCTTGTTCTGAGAGCACTAAAACTTAACCTTTAATAAGAACATAACGAGCTAGCACCAGTAAGTATCCTGGGGTTCATGCCCATAAGTCCTAGTAAGAAATAAAACCCCCTTCTGTGAATTAAAATCTTCCGCTGCATGCTTTAAATAATCAGGCCCGAATGGGCAGGGGCAGTTTAGGGCATGACAATTTTGTTACTTATGCCTTTCCATACTTACACTGATGTTCTCCTTTTTGTAGAAATGGGTGATAAATCTGCTGCTTTCTACCAGAGTCTCTTCCTCAGCCAGGCTGAGAAAGGGGAGTGGCAAAAAAAAAAGGCGTTGAAGAGGAAGAAGGCACCAGCTAGACTATCTTAGGCATCAAAGTCGAAGAAGGCCAAGGAGGACTCCCTTCCACCTTCGCCCGAAGGGTAAGTGGAGGTGCTTGGCCAAACTCCCATTCGTGCTAACCCATCTTCAGAACTGGCCATCTGTTCAACCCCTCTCAATCCTAATGCAGCTGTGAAGATGTTGGGGACTTCGATCGTGGGGCTTTCAGTCGAAGAACTGGAGGAACACTGGAAGAAAAGGGGGAAAAGTGTTCCCACCGAGGTCCTTGATGTCAGTGACTTAGAGGGAGATGAAGCAGAACTCCTCCTAGGTTTGTCCCTTAGCCATTTATCTATGAGTTTGGAAATTTTTGGTATTTTAGACCTTGTAGACGAATGGCTAAAGGATAACATTTTAATGGAACTTCGACGTGACTTTGCAGGTGAAGCAGTGCAGGCTTTGTGGGTGGAGGACCATGCTCGGAAGAGGGCCATTTGGGACTCAAAAACCCTGAGGGACAAAGTTTCGAGGGAGCCCTTCTGGACTTTTATGGAGGACATGGACTTGTTCTCCGAAGATAGCCAAAAGATGGTCCCTCAGATGGCGAGGGGCATTATGACTAATGCCACCTTTCAGTCCCTGACGGAGGAATGCCCTAATGAGGAAGTCCTCGCCACGAGGGTGAGTGAACACGCAGCCCAGGTAAACCTTAATGCTTTAGGACTTAGAAGAATTCTGAGCTTTTGTTGCACTTTGACCCTTATTAGGAATCCTTCCCTTTTGCAGCTGTTGGCATACAGTGGATATCTTCGGGCAATGGCAACTAAGCAATCTTCAGTCTAAAGTCAGTCGAAGGAGAGCTTGGCCAAAGCCAAGGAACTTTTTGCTAGCTCAGTCATCAAGTATGGCGAGCTTAAAAAATTGCAAAGGGGTACCTTGCCAACCTTTGGAAATAGGTGCTGAAAAGGGAAAATGAGCTTCTGGAAAACTTTTCTTCCAAAGTGTCAGACCTCGGTGCGAGGGTGGTGGCTCTGACTTCGGCCAATGAAGCCTTCTAGAATTAAAAGGAGGAAGCCATTGCCGATCTCATGAAGGCATTGGGGCTCAATGATGAACTTATAGTTGAGATCAATCGGCTAAAGAAGGAGAAGAAAAAGAAGAAAAAGAAGCTTGAGAATGAGGTGGAGGTGCTGAAAAAGGAGCTGGATGACCTGAAAGCTGAGAAGGCAAAGTCAGATGAGGTGACTAAGTCCTCCTAGAAAGATGGGTTCTACCTTGCCCATAACTAGGTCCTTTCCAAGCAACCTGACTTGGACCTCTCCTTCCTTCGAGCACTCGACATTCCCGAAGGACCAACTTCAGAATGGTCGAGAGTAGAATATCTCAATCTTCCCATTCTCCCTCCTTCGGCTATTGGAGTTGGCGCCAACAAAGATGATGCTAAAGGTGACTCCACTAATGATGCTGAGGAGCCCAAAGATGGTCAGGACAACCAATAGACTTTTTTTTTTCTAATCTGTACTTTGTACTTTTGTAATGAAATGAAATTCTATCTTGCATTGAAATTTTGGCTAAGTCCCTGATTGGTATGACTTCGGACATTATGTTTGTCCTTCGGCATTTAACCATCTTCAGTGATGAGTCATGTCATCCTTTAAGGGTTTACAACCTTAGTCTTTTTAAAGGTTTCACAACCATTTTTGGTCAACCTTCTTTGGAAGACTTGTCCTTCAAAAATAGTTAAGTACCTTTAGGACCAACCATGTTCGGTCGACCACCTTTGATGAAACTTCATTTTTGTGAAAAATAGTTAAGTACCTTTAGGACAAACCATGTTTGGTTGAACACCTTTGGCATAAATTGTACAATTTCACTCATGCACTTTTGGAAATAACCATATTCAATTTGCTTCCCTCGGTACCAACCATATTCGGTTGATAACCTTTGGTAAAACACTACTTATTCACCTTCGGAGACAACCGCATTGGGTTTGCCTCCCTCTCAACCATGTTCAGTCGATAACCTTCAGTCAAATATTGTACAATATTACTTATGCACCTTTGGAAGCAACCACATTCGGTTTGCCACCTTCGACGTCTTTTGCACAATTTTTCTCTTGGAAATTTTTCTAAGTGTAGAATTTTTTCAAAGAGTCTGAATGCCATGTATTTTTCAATTCTCCACCTTCAGTATCACCGACCTTGTAGACTCCTGGCCGAACTTCCTCGAGAACAAAATAAGGTCCGTCCCAATTTACCCGAAGTACTCCATGAGATGGTCTTCGGGCTTCAAATTCAACCTTTTGGAGAATAAGGTCCCCTTTGTTGATTCCTTTATGCTTGACATGCAAGTTTGAAGCAATTGCTACTCTTTACTGAAAAGCTTTTCTTTTGAGCTCGGCCATCTTTCTATGCTCATCAATCAAATCCAACCTGGTTCTTAAACTGAGGTTGTTCCCTTCTTCATCAAATACCTGTATCCTCACCGATGGTTGTACAACCTCGACAGGGATAATGGCCTCCATGCCGAAGATGAGTGAGAAGGGTGTCTCACCCGTGGCCCTTCTGGGAGTTGTTTGATAGCTTCATAGCACACTCGGAAGTTCTCTTGGCCATTTTCCCCTTGCTTCCTTCAATCTCTTTTAAAGACCATCTTTTATCGTTCTGTTGGAGACTTCAACTTGTCCATTGCTCTGAGGATGGGCAACCGAAGTGAAGTGCAATTTCATCCCGAGGTTGGCTGCAAATTCTTGGAAACCTTTATCGGTGAACTGGGAACCATTATCAGCTATTATCACCCTCGGTACACCGAATCTGCATATGACGTTCTTCCAAACAAATCTTTCTATGTCCTTCGCCGATATTGCTGCTAAAGGCTCTGCCTCGATCCATTTGGTAAAATAGTCTACTTCAACTACGCAGAACTTCATTCCTCCTAGAGCTATTAGGAAAGGCCCAATGAGGTCAATACCCCAGACCACGAAGGGGCAAGGGTAGTTTGCCGAAGTTATCACTTTCGAGGGTAGCCTCTGGATGGGAGCGTGTCTTTGGCATTTGTCACATTTCTGGATAAACTACCTTGCATTTTTCCTCAAGGTAGGTCAGAAGTAACCTTGGCGGAGTAGTACCCCAACAAGGGCATCAGTTCCAATGTGAAAACCACAGGCCCCCTCATGGACTTCTTTGAGGACTGTCTCCACGTCCTCTTCACTAAAACACCTCTGTAATGGACTTGGGTATGCTTGTCAGTACAACTCTTCTCCAATCAGGAAGTATTTTCCTGAGCACTTTCACACTTTCACAGCTTCAAGAGGATCTTCGAAAAGTTCCGACGTTGTGAGGTATTGCTTGATAGGATTTTTCCACCCTATACCCGAGGTTGCTATGCACATTATCACTATGCTTGGCTAATACAGTACTTCGATGGACTCCTTTGATTTGGCTAGAGTATCTGCTTCTATATTATCTCATCACGATATGTTTTTTATATGTACCGTGTCAAACTCCTAGATGAGCTTTTTCACAAGATCATGGTACTTTGCCAAGTTTGGATCCTTTGCCTCGTAGTCCCCCGCCATCTGTCGGATCACTAGTTGAGAATTGCTATGAGCCTTCAGATTCCTCACACCTACTCTTTTTGCCAGCCACATGCCTTTTATAAGGGCTTCATATTCGGTGACATTGTTGGTGACATTGAATCCGAATTTGATGGCCTTCATAGCTTCCATACCTTCGGGTCTGCGGAGGATTACCCTGGCTCCCTGGTGTTCAGATCCTGAGGCACCATCAATGAATAATGTCCATTCAGCCTTATCATTTCTGAAGTTTTCTGAACTACCTTCAATTTTAGGTACCTCGGTGATAAAGTCTGCCAGCGCTTGGGATTTTATTGCCTTTCTTGGCTCATAGGTGATGTCATATTCACCAAGTTCAATGCACCACTTTGATAATCTTCCTGAATGGTCTACCTTTTTTATGACATCCCGAAGAGGTATGTTACTTCGAACAATGATAGGGTGCCCTTGGAAGTAAAATCGCAGCCTTCTACTTGCCAGTAATAAGGCATATATGGCTTTCTGTAGAAGAGGGTACCTAACTTCGGCACCATGTTGGGTCTTACTCACAGATTATACTGGCCATTGCTTTCCTCCCTCTTCCTTTACAAGCACCAAACTTACTATCTTTTCAATGACGGCAAGGTAGAGGATGAAGAGTTCTCCTTCCCGCAGCTGCCGTTGTGTCGGCAGATGGTTAGGCAACTTTTGAGCTCCTCCCAAGCCTTCTAGCAATCTTCATTCCAAGCGTGTTCCTCGGGACCAAAGTTACCTTCATTTTTTGCTGCTTTGGTAAGCACTTTAAAGAATAGTCGGATCAGTCCCCATATCTAGAGATGAATCTGCAAAGGGCCATGATTCTCCCAATAAGCCTTTGCACATCCTTGGTCATTGTGGGAGTTTGGAATCCTAGCAGGGCCTTAACCTTTTCTGGGTTAGCATTGATACCTTTTTCGGATTCCATAAACCCAAGGAATTTGCCAGCCGTTACCTCGAACACACATTTCTCAGGATTAAGACGGATCCCAAATTTCTGAAGTTGGCAGAATCTTTCTTCCAAGTCTATGATATGACTGCCAGGCTGTTTGCTCTTGACTATCATATCGTCGATAGATACTTCCAAATTTCTCCCAATTTAGGAGCTGAATATCTTGTTTATCAGCCTTTGGTATGTTGCTCCCGCATTTTTAAGGCCGAAGGGCATTCTCACATAGCAGTAGGTACAGACTTCGGTTATGAAGGCAGTTTTTTCCCCATCTTCGGGATTCATCCGAATTTGGTGATATCCACTAAAGGTGTCCAGGAAGCTAAGCAAACCGTACTCGACAATGGAGTCTACCAATTGGTCTATTGGTGGTAGAGGGTAGGAGTTCTTCAGGCAGGCGTCGTTTATGTTTCGGAAGTTGATACACATTCGGAGTTTATCGCTCCCCTCCTTTGTCACAACAACTACGTTGCTTAGCCATTCTGGGTACTTGACCTCCCTTATTATTCCCGCCTTCATTAGCCGTTGGACTTCAGTTTTACTGAAGTTGTTCTTATGCGCCGAAAGGCTATGTTTTTTCTGCCGAATAAGCTTCACCTTCATACATGCATTAAGACAATGTTGGATTATACCTGGGTCCACCCCAGGCATATCACTTGGAGAGTAAGCAAACAGATCTTTGTTCATTAATAGAAGGGATACAAGTTTTTCCTTGTCACCTTAGGCCAGTTTTTTCCCCACTCGGATACTTCAGCTGGGTACAAGTTCTACATCCTCTGTTTCTATTTTCTCAAAGTCACTTTCTCCTCTTATTACCATTTCACCAACCATGCTCTTTTCTCCCGAAGTCTGTGCGTGAACTTTCATTGGGCTTTGTCTTGCCTTCATGAAGACTTTCCTTACTTCAGCCTGATCAATGAATATTTTTGTGTCCCCTTCCTTTGCACCGAAGGTGACCGTTAGGTACTTCACATCTGGGTGAATATGAAGATTTCCTTATGACTACCTTCTGAGGATGGCGTTGTATGAAGAAGGGACATCTATGACAATGAACCTTGCCATTGTGGAGCCAAATAACTCTTTCTTGTTCTGAACCGAAGTTCCTTGTCTCTCCAAGGCCATCAATATGCTTGTCCTTGTGGTGTTCAAGGGAGTGAACGACATTCGTTTCTTCCCCCTTTATTTTCGAGGTCTGCCCCCGCCCTCGGTTGGGTACCGAGGTTGGTGACTCTGACCCTCAAAGTGATTATCATCAGACTTTGGCCCTCCCATCCTCATTTCTTCAGCCGTCATATGCTGTTCTGCCCTTCGATAGAATTCTCTGAAGGTGTCAGGGGATCTTTGGAGAACTCGTAGAAGAGTTGTGAATCTCTCCTAAGTCCCCTGATCATGGCGAGGATGTGGATATTGGGGCAGAAATCGGGCACACTCAGGGCTTCTCAGCTGAACCTCTCGACATAGTCTCAAATGGTCTCCCCATTCTTTTGGGCTATGTCAAACATTTGGATGGGCTTCTTCACCGTCGGTTTACTTCCGATGAGTTGCTGGGTGAATGCGGTGAATAACTCCTAGATGCCCATTATGGTTCCGGGAGCCAGGGAGTTATACCACACAGTTGCCGGCCCTGAAAGGGTGACTTCAAAGCACTTGTAGAAGGTGGCATCATTAGCGCCGAGCAACACCATGTCGTGCCTATATTTTGTTAGATGAGCTTGGGGGTTGCTGCGCCCATCATACATTTCTAGGCACGGCACTCGGAAGTCACTTGGCATAGGTGCTTCTACTACTGCACGAATGAAGGGCGATTCTTCTCTAGTAAAGGTCTCCGACAACCTTGACCAGATAGGTTTTTGAGAAATCTATTTTTCCACCTTCTCCAACCTCTCCAGGATCTTCTCCATGAGGGTGGTAGTACTGTCTTCTCCCCATTGCTTGGTAGTCACCGGCAACGGAGAGCAACGTCTTCTTTTTAGAGAGTAACTTTATCGACGGGGGGATTAAGACTTCTTGTACGGGGATGGACTTCGATGGTGAGAAGTCCTAGGCTTCTTTGACACCATTTCTCCAGCACTATGTCCTTTGGAGGGTACATTCTCCATTGAAGACTCATTATGAGAACCCCGCTTCCGGAGCTCCGGCCAGGTAACCTTGGGCTTTTCTATTGCCGGATGCTAGAAGAAAGTGCTTTTCCCCCAGGAAGTGGTTGTGACCATCTTTCGTTGAGCTGTTGAGTCATTTCAGCTACAACAGAGTGCTGAAAATCTTGCAAAAAGCTCATCATGACCATTAGAGGACATTTGTCCTCAGGCAATAAAGTCTCTACTATAGGTTGTTCAGTCACTATTTGAGTTTTCGGTGCGGACTGGGACTTCAGGAGTCCTTTGTCCTTAGAACGTCGAGTCTCAACAACGGCGACTTGTGAATGAGTTCCCATAGACAGTGCCAAATGATGCCCAGCGGCATCCTCATTGTATGACATGCTGGCCTAAAAGATAGACTTCCGGTGTGAAGGTGTCTACAAGACTTTGAAGAACAAGGGTTAGAGACAACCCAGAATGTGTTTCCGGGGAAGGAGCCTCCAACACCCAAGTCAGTATTTGTGTAAGTAGTAGTAAAGAGCATAGAACAGCAAATAAAGAAAAGTCTCCTGTTCTTACGAAGGTCCCTCCCTAGTATTTATAAGAGGGTGGAGGGCGGAGGCCGTTTGACATAGCTCATTCAGATCATGACACGTGTTCAGTTAGATCTGATCCGTACCTTCAACGATAGGCACCTCCAGCTAGCCATAGGCCGTTCTGGCTAGAGGGCAGGGACGTGTGCGAGGTCTCTTTATCAGAGGCTCCTTAACCATTTTTGTTATGTCTCTATGAGACCCCTTTGGGGTATGAGACCCCTTCAGGTGGAGATTTTCCTCGACGGTTATTGGGGAAGGACCTTCGGCAGAGTGGGTCACCTTCGGGAGATGTTTTCCTCTATCGAGGATGGTGGATCTACTTTTCTGAGGTCGGTAGGTTCGTAAATTTGAGGGTGGTGAGAGACACTCTTTCTTGAAGTCGTTCATGTTACCTTTCCAAGGGTGGTGTTGAGGGTGCTCTGAGGTCGGGGCTAAGCTAACACCGAAGGTGGCTTCCGAATAGCTAATCAAGAGATCTTGAGGCTAATAACCCTTCGGTTATCAATTTAAAATAGCCCATGAGTTGTAAAATGGACAGAATTGAACATACAAGCTCAAGCATCATTTCATTGCTTCATATATCATCCATATAGCATCCATAGTGTATTTACATGCATAGATGCATCATACATATGTCCAAGCTTAGTTGGGTACATACACTAGCTTCTTGGAGAGCCTTATAAACACAATGTACTCTAGAAAATTCAAATGGTAGCTGCTACGTAAGGCAGAATGTACCAACACCAGAATTAATAAATGTGCTCCAAAAATCATGAAACACTCCAATTTAATACTAGACATATTGAAGTTCATGTACCTAAAATTTCATGGAAAAAATCAAACTATAAGTATTAGTTTGATTGCTCTCTTTCAGGTGTTCTTGAAAATGGACAAAAGGGGGAGAAATTCCTTTGAAGAACTTAGTAAGAGCATATCTTTAAAATCTTGAATTCCCAGCCATATATCTGAAATTCAAAGACACTAAAACACAAAAACATAGCACATATACAAAGATATACACATCCAAATGCACAAACAAAAATAGAAACACACATATTTAATGCTAGCAGCAATCACACATTAATGTTAGTCCATAAACATTCACATAATCAATATGTAATCACTATGGCAGCCCTCATCAAGCTAAAGCTTGGTCTTAAGAGGTCATTAGGCCCAAGTTAGTACTAACTTGGGCTCTATAAACCCTTTCATTAGCTGCCATCTTTGTGCATGAAAATTAGTAAGGTTGAAACCTTGTTCATGCACTCCCCCTTAACCTATACTTGGTTCATAGAGCTTTTTGCTCTTTTCCAAGCATAGTCTTAGCTCCATGGATATTTGATCATCATCATATAGCACTAAAGAATCATGAAACTTGAAGACAAACCCTTACCGGGTGATAGCCGAATGGCTATCATCCGCAGGACCTTCAGACAAGAAAACCTGACACCACCCTCGAAAGAAAATACCACCAACCTTGGGAAAGGGCTTGACACCACCCTTGGAAGTTAACACAAGCAACCTAAAAAATGATGAACCACCACCTTCGGGTATAAACATAACCCTAGAAAGGGTTCATAAGCCCCCGAGGGGTTCAAATGGAAGACAACAAACACACAGTTTTGAGGGACCATTGACAGGAACCTTGCACATGCCCCTACCCTATGAGCATAATCGCCTACGGACAGCTGAAGACACCTCTCCTCGAAGCTATGGACTAAATCTGGTCGACTACATGTCTTAATCTACTCAACTTGGGTATAACGGTCTTCTCCTCTAAGCCCCCTATAAATACTTGTAAGGCTTCCAGGTAATATACGTAAGACACCATCTCCTTCTACTATCTAATCTTAGCAACCTCTCCCTCACATACTAACTTGGGCGTCGGAGATCCCTCCTCCAAAAAAAAACTCCAAGGAGCTCCTAACCCACATTCTTCGAGTGCTGCAGACATCATTCAGGTGAAGTTCTCCCGGAAGTCCAACATGTCCTACATTGAAGATGTCCTTAAGCATCATTTGGCACCGTTTATGGGAAATCACTCCCAGGTCGCCATCATGGAGACTTTGGATTCCAAGGACAAAAAGATTCCAAAGTCCTAATTCATGCCTGAGCCTTCGGCAGCAAATGACCAAGCACCCCTGGAGCCCGCCCTACAAGACGACGAGCATCCTCTGATAGTTTCTATGGGCTTCCTATGCAACTTCCAATGCTCCATAGTGGTTGCAATGACACAAAAAATTGACCAAAGATGGTGACATGCACATTCTCAGGCAAGGACCCCCTCCCCAGAGGTTCATCCGGATAAGGGGCAATGGTCATCCCGCCAGAGTTCGCCTAATAATAGCCCCCACAAGGAGTCTTCAATGGAGAACCAACCATATTGTGGGCAGTACATGGTGAGGTCTAGATCAAAAGAACCAAGGTCCTCTCGGTGTTCGAGCCCTTTTCCCCGGGATAAGACCTCATTTCCTCACCGTTGAAATTACTCATCAGGAAAAAGATGTTATTCTCCCTTATTGCAGGTTGCCTGGCAATAAGGAGAGGATAATACCACTATCATGATGGAAAAAATCCTAGAGATGTTGGACAAGGTTAAGAGAAAAATCTCCTGAGAGCTCGTCTAGTCAAGGTTATCTGAGACTTTCACCAAAGATGAGTCACTGTTCGTCCGGATGGTAATGGAAGCGCAAATGCCCAGTGACTTTTGGGTACCCTTCCTAGAGACCTATGACGGGTGAAGCGATCCTTAAGCTCGTCTGACCAAGTATAAGAGGAGTTTGGTGCTCCACGGTGCCGATGACACCACCCTCTGCAAAAGTTTGAAGTGACTCTCTTTGGGTCGGCAATTGTGTGGTACAACTCCCCAGCACCAGGAACCATTATGGGTTTCCAAGAGTTGTTCACCCCTTTCACCCAGCAGTTCACAAGAAGCAGGCCAATGGCGAAGATGCTCATTCAAATGTTTGACATAGCCCAAAAAAGTGGGGAAACTATTAGGGACTATGTCGAAAGGTTCAACTGAGAGGCCCTTAGTGTCCCTGACTTTCGCATTGAGATCTAAATCCTCGCCATGATCTAAGGATTCAGAAGGAACTCCCAGCTTTCCTAAGAGTTCTCTAAGGACCCCCTGGTGATGCCCAGTAACATTCTCGTTGTATGACATGATGGGCCTGAGAAAGGCTTCCAGCGAGAAGGTATCTGCAAGTCATCAAAGAATGTGGGTTAGGAGCTCCCTGGAGTGTGTTTCTGGGGGAGGAGCCTCCGATTCCCAAGTCAGTATATACATGGGAGAAGTTCCTAAGAGCAAAGAGTAAAGAGTAGGAAAGAGAAAAAGAAAGTCTTGAGTCCTTACTTGGGAGCCTCTCAAGTATTTATAGGAGGATGAGGGGAGAAGGTCATTTTGCATAGCCTACACAGATTAGGACACGTGTTAGGCTAGATTTAGTCTGTACCTTTAGAGATAGGCATCTCCAGCTGGCCATAGGCAATTCTGACTAGAGGGTAGGGGCATGTGTGAGGCTTCTTTGTTAGAGATCCCTCAATTGTATTTGTCATTTCTCTGTAATACCCTTTCAAAGGCGTGATACCCCTTTGGGCAGGGATTTTCCTGGAGGGCTACTAGAGAAGGCCCTTCAGACGAGCAGAGCATCTTTGGGAGACATTTTTCCTCTGTCAAGGGTGGTGAACCTATGCTTCCGAGGTTGGTAGTGTGCACCTCCGACGATGGTGAGGAGCCTTTTTCCCAGACTCAGCTATGTGTATTACTGAGGGTGGTGCAGAGATTCCTCCCAAGGTTGGTGTTATGAATTTCCCAAGGTGGTGTTTGGTTCCACCAAGGGAGAAGGTTTTTATGGGCGATAACCAGTTATCACATGCCCCCCTCCAACAAGCCGAAGTTGTGTCTTCAATTTTAATCATTCGGGAGCATGTCATGAGAATCCTGCTGTTTGGGAAACTGAAACTGTCCTTCACGGAAGGACTCACCTCTGCCGAGGTTTGGCTACCTTTCTGGTCTGAGACCTTCTCTTTTACCGAGGTTGTACTTTTGGCGTCATCTGGGGCCCATTTCTTTGTGTCTCATTTTCTGGATTTGAACCCTTGGTAGGGACATTACTTTCAAGCCAGGTTCTCTATTTCAGTGAAGTCACAGCTTTGGAACGCAAGAAGTTGTTTTGTATCCTTAAGCTAAATTCTTAATTCTAGCAAGGTTACATCTTTGATGGCCAAGAAGTTATCTTTGCCTTAGGGTTTTTCATTCCCGCCTTCTGCAAGTGAATTCACCTGTCTCCTAACAAAGCAGTCTTGCCACCTCGGGTTACACAATAAAGACCTGCTAGGTCAGAAGGTGTGCCCTTGTTTCTCGCATCATGTGACACGTTTCATTAGGTCATTGGCAATCTGTCGTGTCTGTTACATCAATTACGACATGCTCACTGACTTCAGAGACACTAACCTATGAAAAACTGCCGCAAAGAACTACCAAAAATTGCTCCTCCACTAACACCACTGCAAGAAAAAGTTGGAGAGTAAGGTGGAGTAAAAGAGCAAGAAGAATAAAGGTAGAAGACTGAGGAACCCTTAAAAGGAGATGGCATTATATAGCCCAAATGAGGTAGGTGCAGCGGCGCCATAATGACCCTCCTCAAGCAAAAAGACGTAACCAATGTAAAGGATGCGCAGATCGTCAATGACCCAATGACACATGTCACACGATGCTAGAAACAAGGGCATGCCTTTTGACCTAGTAAGCTTATATTGTGTCACCCGAGGTGACACGACTACTCTATCAGGAGATAGGTCAATTTACTTGCAGAAGGCGAGAATGAAAAACCCTAAGGCGAAGATAACTCATTGGCCGCCAAAGATGCAACCTCGCCAAAATTAAGAATTTGGCTTGAGGATACAAAACAACTCCTTACATTCCGAAGGTGCGACTTCACCGAAAGAAAGAAGGTGGCTTAAAAGTAACATCCCCACCAAGGGTTCAAATCCAAAAAATGGGACAAACAAATGGGCCCCAAATGACACCAAAAGTACAACCTCAGAAAAAGAGAGGATCTCAGACCAGAAAGCTATCCAAACCTTGACAGAGGTAAGTCCTTCCGCCAATGATAGTTTCAGTTTCCCAAAAAGCAGGATTCTCATCACATGCTCCCAAATGATTAAAACTAAAGGCATAACTTTGGCTTATCGGAGGGGGGTATGTGATAACCGAAGGCCTATCACCCACCAAAACCTTCTCCCTCGGTGGAACCTAACACCACCCTAAAAAATTCATAACACCAACCTTGGGAGGAATCGCTCCACCACCCTCGGTAATACACATAGCTGACTCCGAGAAAAAGGCTCATCGTCACCCTTGGAGGTGCACACCACCAACCTCGAGAGCATAGGTTTACCATCCTCAACAGAGGAAAATGTCTCCCGAAGATGGTCCACCCATCTGAAGGGCCTTATCTAGTAGCCCTCGAGGAAAATCCTTGTCCGAAGGGATCTCACACCATTAAAGGGTCTTACAAAGAAACGACAAATACGGTTGAGGGATCTCTGACAAAGAAGCCTCACACACACCCCTACCCTCTGGCTGAAATTGCCTACAGCCAGCTAGAAATACCTATCTTCGAAGCATGGACTAAATCTAACCAAACAATTGTCTTGATCTACACAAACTGTGCAAAACAACCTTCTCCCCCCATCCTCCTATAAATACTTGATAGGCTCCCAAGTAGGACATGGGACTCTCTCTCTCTTTCCTACTCTTTACTCTTTGCTTTTAGCAACTTCTCCCCCGTATATATTGACTTGGGTGTCGGAGGCTCCTTCCCAGGAAACACACTCCAAGGAGCTCCTAACCCACATTCTTCGAGTTCTTGTAAATACCTTCTCGCCGGAAGTCTCTCTCAGGCCTAGCATGTCATACAATGAGGATGCTACCGGGCATCACTGAGGGGTCCTTAGAGAACTCGTAAGAAAGCTGGGAGTCCCTTCTGAATCCTCAGATCATGGCAAGGATCCGGATCTTAATGTGAAAGTCAGGTACACTGAGGGCCTCTCAGTTGAACCTTTTGACATAGTCCCTAGTGGTCTCCCCACTCTTTTAGGCTATGTCAAACATTTGAACGGGCATCTTCACCGTCGGCCTGCTTTTTATGAACTGCTAGGTGAAGGTGGTGGACAACTCTTGGAAACCCATAATGGTTCCAGGTACCAAGGAGTTGTATTACGCAATTGCCGGCCAAGAGAGAGTCAATTCAAAACATTTATAGAGGGTGTCATCATTGACACTATGGAGCACCATACTCCTCTTATAGTTGGTCAGATGAGCTTGAGGATCGCTTCACCCATCGTAGGTCTGTAGGCAGGGTACCCAAAAGTCACTAGGCATTGCACTTCCTCTACTGTCTGGACGAACAGTGACTCATCTTTGGTCAAGGTCTCAAATAACCTTGACCAAATGAGATTTCAGGAGATTTGTGTCTCAACCTTGTCCAACCTCTCTAGGATTTTTTCCATTAGGACAGTGGTACTATCCTCTCCTTGCTGCCAAGGAACTTACGGTAAGGGAGAATAACATCTTCTTCTTGACAAGTAATTTCAACGGTGAGGAGACGGGGTCTTATCCTGGGGAAAAGGGCTCCTACGCTGGGAGGACCTTGGTTCTTTTGATCTAGACCTCACCATGTATGGCCCACAAGATGACGGGTTCTCCATTGAAGACTCTTCATGGGGGCTCCTATTAGGCGAACTTAGGCGGGATGACCGGTGCCCCTAATTCGAATAAACCTTTAGGGAGGGTTCTTGCATGAGAATGTGTACGTGACCATATTTGGTCAAGTTACTGTGTCATTTTAGCCACTATGGAGTGTTGGAAGTTGCACAGGAAGCCCATAGTGACTGTCAGAGGATGGTCATCATCTGGTATGGTAGGCTCCAAGGGTGCTTGGTCGTTTGCCGCCAAAGGCTCAAGCATGAATTGGGACTTTGGAATCCCCTTGTCCTTGGAATCTGGAGTCTCCACGATGGTGACCTAGGAGTGATTTCCCATGGACAGCGCCAAATGATGCTCAAGGACATCTTCAATGTAGGGTATGTTAGACTTTCGAGGGAACTTCACCTGAATGATGTCTGTAGCACTCGAACAATATGGGTTAGGAACTCCCTGGAGTGTTTTTCCGGGGGAGGGATCTCCGACACCCAAGTCAGTATGTGAGGGAGAGGTTGCTAAGATTATAGAGTAGAAGGAGATGGTGTCTTGTGTATATTACCTGGAAGCCTTATAAGTATTTATAGGGGGATTAGAGGAAAAGACCATTATACCCAAGTCGAGCAGATTAAGACACATGGTTAGCCAGATTCAGTCTGTAGCTTCGAGAGAGATGTCTCTAGCTATCCGTAGGTGGTTATACTCAGAGGGTAAGGGCGTGTGCAAGGTTCCTGTCAATGGTCCCTCAAAACTATGTGTTTGTTGTCTTACCTTTGAACCCCTCGAGGGCTTATGAACCCTTTCTAGGGTTATGTTTATACCCAAATATGGTGGTTCATCATTTTTGAGGTTGCTTGTGTTAACTTCCAAGGGTGATGTCAAGCCCTTTCCTAAGGTTGGTGGTATTTCCTTCCGAGGGTGGTGTCTGGTTCTCTTATTTGAACATCTTGTGGGTGATAGCCCTTCGGCTATCACCAAGGTAAGGGTTTGTCTTCAAGTTTCATGATTGTTTAGTGTTATATGATGATGATCAAATATCCATGGAGCTAAGACTATGCTTGGAAGATAGCAAAAAGCTCTATAAACCAAGTATAGGTTGAGGGGGAGTGCATGAACAAGGTTTCAACCTTACTATTTTTCATGCACAAAGATGGCAGCTTATGAAAGGGTTTATAGAGTGCAAGTTAGTACTAAATAAGACCTAATGACCTCCTAAGACCAAGCTTTAGCTTGAGGAGGGCTGCCATAGTGATTACATATTGATTATATGAATGTTTATGGACTAAGCCTAATGTGTTATTGCTGCAAGCATTAAATATGTGTGTTGCTGTGTTTGTTTGTGCATTTGGATGTGTATATGTTTCTATATGTGCTATGTTTTTGTGTTTTAATGTCTTTGAATTTTAGGTATAAGGCTGGGAATTCAAGATTTTAAAGATATGCTTTTACTAAGTTCTTCAAAGGAATTTCTCCTCCTTTCGTCCATTTTCAGGAACACCTGAAAGAGAGCAATCAAACTAATACTTGTAGTTTGATTTTTTCAATGAAATTTTAGGTACATGAACTTCAATACATCTAGTATTAAACTGACGTGTTTCATTATTTTTGGAGCACATTTACTAATTTTGGTGTTGGTACTTTCTGCCTTACGCAGCAGCTACCATTTGAAGTTTTCCGGAGTACATTGTGTTTATAAGGCTCTCCAAGAAGCTAGTGTATGTACCCAACTAAGCTTGGACATATGTATGATGCATCTATGCATGTAAATACACTATGGATGCTGTATGGATGATATATGAAGCAGTGAAATGATCTTTGAGCTTGTATGTTCAATTTTGTCCATTTTGCAACTCATGGGCTGTTTTAAATGAAATTATGTTCAATGCTTATGGAATGCCTCTAAATTCTGGGGAATGGCTTTTCCAAGTGTTTAAGACACGTATGAATCTTCCCAATCTATTTTTTATCTTAAAAGTGAAGTGGATGATTTATTTGCAAATTTTGTATGAGTATTATGGGAAATCATTGCTAATTTTTCACACCCTGTAGTCTAGAGGCCATAATCTCCTATACAAATTGAATTTAGCTATGAAATTTTGACCTCACCTAGTATTCTTCAATATGAAGAATTTGGCATTTGAATCACTAGATTTGGTGCCCTGTAGCCAAAGTTATAGCTTGTCAAATTTGGCTGATTTTACTGTCTACTGTTCATATGGCCAATTTTACCCGATTAAGTACAAAATCTATAACTAAAAACTTAGATAGATTTAATGTCTCAAACCTATTTCGTTATGAAGATTTAAGTGTATTAAATGGTTTGAAACCTTTAGGGCATAGGAGGACATGGGTAGAATTTGAGTTGGACACAATATGAAAGTTTAGACACATGAAAAGGACCCCAAGTGACCAAGTGTACATGTAATTATGCATGAGCTTTAATTTTGCTCAACACAACATTTTGGCCATTGTCTTCCCTGCCAAGTGAGATTGTATGTGAATATGTGTGTGATGGTTGGACCGATATACATATATTTATATAATGACCAAGAGGGCCACTTTGGTAAAAATAGTGAGCATTGTTCAGATTGGCCTATAGAACATGTAATGCCCTGGGACTTGGGTACACTAAATAGGGTCACTGTATTTAAGCTCTCAAAGTGGTAAAGCTAGAGAATAAAGAATTGGCAAGGATTAAGGAGAAGGCTGGAAAATAGTTCGAACAAAACCTTGCATGCATGAAAGAAATTAGCAGGAGAAAAGCCAAGGCTACCCATTCACAAGTTAAGATCCCTGTGCATGATTTATTGTCAACACGTGACTGACCAGCCAACAAAAATGGTAGATGTCACAAAGGTCTGGATATTGAGAGTAATGTTGTAATGAAGAGGGCCAAAAAGCCATAGGTATCAAATTTGTTAATTGTAGTGGGGTACTGGCAGTGAGGATGCATGTTAATTTTTAGAAAATGGTATTTATCAAAGTAAGGTGACACTAATGTCTTCAAAAGAAATTTGAGCATCGAAAAGCTTAATGCTCCATAAGAAAAGCAATTGCTTGAATGGTACCTCTGAGGGGCCTCAAAGGTACCATATGGCACCTGTTAAGGCCTTAAAGCTACTTGATGCCCATCAGCATCTCCACTGTGTGTCATGGTGAGGGTGGCAGGAACCTTCGGTGGTGGGGGAGCGTTCAGGGAGAATGCGCCCTGAAATGACCACCTGGAAGACAAAGGAAGCCAGGGTTAGGAGGCCCCCGGAGTGTTTTTCCGGGGAGGAATCTCTGACGCCCAAGTCAATGTCTAGTAAGTAAATGAGGTGAAGGTAGTCCTGTGTGTAGAGAACCCCCTTACCTGTGATACCTCCCAAATATTTATAAGAGGTAGATAGGAGAAGTTCGCTTGCCACCAGCTGCCCAGATCATGACATGTGTCTGGCTGGATGTGATTCGTACCTTGAGGGGGGCTTTTAGCCGACCCTAGGCCATTCAGCCGAAAGCCTGTGCCGCTCGAGGACGGCGTGTCAGAACGTGTCTAGGGGTGGCGTGTCAGGGGCCGTACGAGTACGGTGTGTCAGAGACTCCTAAGCCATCTAGTCGTACGTCCTCGTAGCCTTTCTAGGCGACCGAACTCCCGAGAGGTTAGGGGTACCTCGAAGGGGTGGACGTCTTCAGAGGGAGGTCCTTTGTTTTATACGAGGCACCTCCGGCTAGACTTTCCTGAGGTTAGGCTCAGGTTCTTAGTGATGACATTCTCGAGGATATGTTCCGAAGGTGGTCTAGAGAATAATCGAAGGCGGGCTTAGACACGTGGAGTCATTCCGAGGTTATCCTTAGGAGGAGTAATAACCCTTTATGACCGAAGTTGGTCTGACGTGTTCCCGAAGGCGAGGTTTATCCTGCTTGCCCAAAGGTGCTTAAGGCCCTCTCTTTGCCAAAGTCTGATTCGCCTATCCTCGGCATAAGGGGGTGCATTGGTCTAGGACATCGTATACGCGTGGGGTCCTTCAGGGGCGATTGCCCTTCGGCTATCACTACTAGTTAGTACTTCTGAGGGACCTCATATGTTATAGCCCTCCTAGCAGGAAGCTCGTTTAAGGTTTATAAATTAAAAAATCCCTAGTTTAATACCTCATTTTAAGTTCATTTAGCAAAGTCAAACAAGTTAGTTAAGGTTTACTAGGTTCTAAGGATAGTATGGCATCGAAAGAGGTCTGGGGGCAAAATGATAATTTTACATCCCGAGTTGATAGATCAAGTCTCGAGAATCAAAAACATGTTTTGAAACCTAACCCTTGCTTATCACCCCAAGAATTTCATTAAGTGTTGAAAGATTTGACCGAGTTTTGACCAAATGTTACTATTTTGGGAAGGGGTTCTTTTTGACAAAATTAAGAAAGTTTGGGGCCTTTTTGGGATCAAGGAATATAATGCTTGGTAAAGGGGAAGCTTGGCTGCCATTTTTGCACTTTTTCACTCCCAAACACGAGCTCCCTCCTTCTCCCTTGATTTCTTCTTCAATTCCACCTCAAATTTAAAAGTTGTTGGTGAAATTAGAAGACCCAAGGGGTGTATAAGCAATGGGTAGCTCATTTCAAGTGCAATTCATGCATTGGAAACTTGTTTTCACGTTTTTGTTGCTTGGGCATGTTTTGAACGTGAGGTAACTTGAAATCTATGATGTTTTCTTGTTTATTTCGCCTTTTGATGCATGGATTTTTCTTGATTGGTCTTATTTTGATGCCATGAACCTTGAATTGCTTGGAACCTAGGCACACCAAGTGGAACCTTGTTCATTGGTGTTGGATTGCTTGATCTTTGCTTGTAGCTTGAAATTGAGGTAAGGGATTAGTTGCTTTGCTTGGTAAATTTATGTATGGAACTTGTATGTTGGCCATGGAGGCTATTTTGGCAAGTTATTGCTTGAGTTGGGCCAATGAAAGCACCCCTTAGGCATAGGCAACACAAAGAACAACATGTAGCTCTGCCCAGGCGATGTAAACGCACGAGCCCGTGGTGCGTTTGCATGAAATCTAGAGCTGAGAAGTTAACTAAGATGCAAACGCACCATCTGGCTAGTGGAGTATGCATCGTGGCCTGGAAAGCTAGATTCCCAGACAATGTAAATGCACTAGCCCATGGTGCATTTGCACGAAGTCTAGAATTGAGAAGTTGACTATGATGTGAACACACCATGTGGCCAGTGCATACGTATCATGGATAGAAGAGCTAAAATGATTGCAAGGGTATTCCTAAGGCTTTGAGGGACCTTAAGGGACCCTAGTTAAGCTTGCTAATCATCTCCATGGTTAGTTAAACATTAATTTAGTAGTGAACTAAGTAATGGTGGATAAGGGAGTGCCATGGATGAAAGCTTAGCGCACTTATGGCCTAGCCAAGTTTTTACTTGAGACACAAGTGAAAGCTTAGTGCATCCTTGGTAGATTAAATCATGAGGCTTAGTACCTTGGTGATCTAGGTGAGCTCATTAGATGAAGACACCATGTAAGAGCCTAGTATACATAATTGGGTGGAGGCTTAGTACACAAGTGAGCTAGGCAAGCTTAATAGCTTGAGGCACTATGTGGAAGCTTCGTACACCTAGTGAATTTCTTGAAACTCATAAGTAAGGAGCATCCACCATGTTCACTTGTACAACATAAAAGAGGTTTAACTAGTGATGAATTTCACTAGTTAGGCTAGTAAGCAATGCTTGCTAGTAGACAAGGCTTTGCCTTGTAGTTTAAGGACTAGGTAGAGGACAAGTCCTAAAGGACTGAAACATATGCGCATAGGTTTAGCCTCATGCTGTATGAGCTCATAGTAGATTACATATCTTTGTATATTTCTTGCAAGTTGAAGACCCCTTACTGAGAATCATAAGATTCTCACTTCCTTAGTTTCATATTGTGTAGATACTCAAGTTGTTGGACCTGACAATCATTGAGGATTGCCATGGTAATTTTTATTACAGGTACATTGCTTTGAGAATCCATGTGACTCTAGTTATTTGGCTACTTGTTAGTCAACTTGTTAGTGTACTAACTACAGTTTTCTTGGCCACAAAGGCTAATGAGCACGTGGAAGATCCTTGAGGCTTGCCACCAATATCTCTCATCTAAGGTGGAAGCTAGTTGATTAGATCTTAGTAGTACTTGTCTTGCGTGTACATGATGTATGATCATAGCCTTCAATGTGTATGAATAAAGTTATGGACTCTAGGGTTGCCTTTGGGTGTAGGGCATAGTCAACAATTATTTAAATGCCCACCATTATGTGTAGGATTAATGTTTATGCTTAAAGGTTTTATATCCTTTGACTCTTTGAACATTGGTTTTTATAGAAATGCCTAGGCGATATAAATTTTTTATGATTTTCTACCTGCTCAAGTCAAAAGCAACTCTTGCATGCATAACTGCATTCCTAGGTTAAACAACTAATAGTATGAAATTTTTAACCAGGGTGCACATAATTAATTATCCAATTGCAACGAGCATGAGACATGTTCTCATAGGTTTCCTGGGTAGGGCTATGAGGGGCCGTGTCATCATAAGTACCATATGGTACCTGGTAAGGCTCTTTAGGTACTAGTTGGTACCTCCAATGGGCCTTAAAGGTAACATGTGGTACCTATGAGGCCTCTCAAAGATACCAATTGGTACCTTAAGGGCCTACCAATTACCATTTGGTATCTTTGAGACCCATCAGAGGAACCAACTAGTACCTGGAAAGCCTTACTAGGTACCAATTGGCACCTATGAGGCTCTTCAGAGGTACCAATTGATACCTGCAAAGCCCTAGAGTTGTTGTTAGCATAAACAATGTCATTTTTCTTTACCTAAAGAAGGCTTTGACTGAAATGACATCGTTTAAGTATAGGAATAAAAACCCCTAAGCCACAACATTTCAACACTTCAATTTGCAAATGGCCTTTTCTCCTATTCATCCTAATTTGAAATGAGTCATGGCAAATGATGGGAACATAAACGACATGCCTTGTGATAGGAATGATAGGAAGATTACGCATAGCATTCTAAGAGGCATTTTCCAACCAGCAACGACATTGTATCTTGATTACATAGCCCATGTATCAAATTCACGCCATCGAGTAAATTGTTTCAATATAAATTGCTTATTTTCGTTATCTGATTGAGTTGTTTGAAGGCATTCAACCTCTATTTGTGTAACATGTCTAAAATAGCATGAAATTGAATGATAGAAAAGTGATGAACTATGAACAAAAACGATCACTGATGTTGAACAGGCAATCATTTTTTTTCTTCCAGTCTTCGTTTTTGTGTGTCTCTTTCACTTTTTTGCTTGCATGTACTACTGTTTTTGTATTCTTAACGGTTCATCCTTTTCCTGATTTATTGTAACTTTGTCATTGTAGGATCATTTAGTTGTCTTCCATGGGCATGGAAGTGCGAAGAAAACCTTGGATTAAAGAGGACATTAACTGACAAGATGATGGATGCAAAGCTTAAGTTTCAAAGTCTAAAAGCCCGAATAAATTGTAAGAAATAAGCCAACCCAAAGGCCCCATAGAAAATGGCTACCAGGAGGAAGGAAATGAGGAAGGGAACGAGGGACCATTAGAATATGATCAGGCTAATGAGGAAATAATGACGATGAAGTGGCTAAGGAAGAAGAGGGAAGAGCTAAAGAAAGGGGCGAAGAAGGAGATGGAGAGGGAGACGACGAGGGAGACGAAGAAGGTGACAACAAGGGAGATGAAGAAGAAGACAATGACGGAGATGAAGAAGAAGACGACGATGGAGATGAAGAAGGAGACCACGATGGACATAAAGTGTTATGGCTATCCTAGTGGAAAGCTAATTTGGAACCTTATTTCAAGTTCACATAGCAAGAATAGGTATGTTGGGCAAAGTTTACTAAGTTTAGAGAAATTTAAGGCACTAAATGAGGTTTAGGGGTAAAATGGTAATTTTGCATCCTGAAGAGTCGGGCTGAGTCCCGATAGTTGAAAATGAGTTTTTAAAACCTAACTTCTCCTTTTAACTCAAGTTTAGTTCAAATAAACAAGATTTAACCAAGTTTTATTAAAGTTACCAAAAGGAGGGGACTTATTTGTAACTTTTTAAATAGTTTGGTGGCTTGGGGTTTTAAAAGAGTTTACAAGTTGGTAAAGGAGGGGGAGGCTGCCATTTGCTTCGTAAACCCAAGTTCACCCTTCTCTCTACCAATTTTCCATCAATTCAAGCTCAAAACCAAGAGATTTTCATGGAAATTGAAGCCACCAAGGATATACAAGCTATGGAATGCTTGTTTCAAGCATGATGTCAAGTTTCTGGAGCTTAGAACTGAGTTTTCCACTATCCCGTATTTTTTATGTGAGGTAACTGGTGATTTCTTGGTTGTTTCTTGTTTAGGAAGTGATTAGAAGCTTGGGTTTTGGTTAGAAGTTAGTAATTTGGTACTTTATGCCTTTGTTTGCTTAGAACTTAGGTAGACTTTGAGGAACTCAGTTTTTGGTGAAAAAGTTGATTGATTCTTGCTTATGGATTGAAACTAAGGTAAGGTAGTTATGTTTTAAAGCTTGATTAATGCTATTGGATAGAGTTTGCTTGATGAAATCAAGTAGTTTTGGCAATCGCATTAGTTAGTGGTCTGGTTTGATCATGGTGGACTAGTGTGTTTGGCTTGATTGGAATGATGTTATAACACATCATAGGAAGGCTTGTGATGGTTAGTTGTGGTCTTTGCAATGTGTACTTCATGTGTGTGAAGTTTGAAGGCTATCCATACATGTTTGATACGTTTGGGAAGTGCCCAAAGTTTATAGCAGCAAAATGGGAAGTTTTTTGGGCATTTCGCAAGTTTGGTGACGCATCACCAATCCATACGAGTTCCCATCACACATCACCAATTTCTCAGAAATTGGTAGAACGTCAACAACTGTAGCAATGTGTCGCCACAGTTGGCGACGCACCGCCGAGACAGCATTGACACCCGGTTTTGTTTTCTTCATAACTTTTTGCTCGGGTGTCCGATTGAGGTGATTCAAGATTCCACACAAAGCTGAGAGGGAGTACTATCACCTCCATGCCTTAAATACACTTAAAATGGCCAGTTTTTAAGTTATTTCAACTCAAAGTGAAGGTAAGTTTTAAAGGTATGTTTGACCACAATAAAACACCATTAGTTTGGTGCAAGGTTTAGTGCCATCAAAAGCCTAGTTGGGCCTTCGTATTTTAAGGTTCTGATGACTGAACCTTAGTACACTAAGGTAGGTTCCAAATAACCTAATAAATGTGTCCATCCATGATCATTCCCACTCCACTAATGTGAACCAAGTAATGGTGGATAGAGGAGCACCATGGATGAAGGCTCTGTGCACTTGTTGCCTAGCCAAGCCGTGCCTTGAGGTACAAGTGGAAGCCTAGTACATCCTTGGTATGTAAAATGGGTGGAGGCAGAATGCACAAGTGACCTAGTCAAGTCTTAGGACTTGAGGCACTATGTAGAGGCCTAGTACACCTAATGGATTTCTTATAGTGCAAGCAAGGAGCATCCACCATGTTCACCTGCACAACAACAAAGGGAAGACTACATTATTGCATCAGGCAGTAAACTAAGGCTTACTAGAAGCGAGTTAGTAGCCAAAACTCGCTAGGCACGGAATGAAACCCCGTGAGGAGGACTAGGATGAGGAGAGGTCTCAAGGGACCTAGTTATATGTACATATATCAGACCCTCAGGCTGTATGAGCTCATAGCAAGTTACATATGTTCTCATATGTTGAGTCCTCAGGATTTTTCTTGCAGGTTGAAGACCCCTTACTGAGAATCTTTGATTCTCACTCCCTTACTTTTTGTTGTGCAGTTTTGGGCGTCGTTGAGCCAGCAACCGTTGAGGGTTGTTGAGCTAGGTTTGTGATGAGGTATTTAGTTTATTTGAATCTTTATGAATCTAGTTTATGGGTTGCTTGTTGGTTATGCTATGGTACTAACTACAGTTGTATTTTGGCCTACAGATGCTAGTGAAGCATGAAGGAGAGCTTATGAAGCTGCCACTAGGAGTTTGCTCTAAGATGAAAGCTTGGTTCTGGATCTCAGTACAGTCATTCAATGTATAGTTTTAATACGCTAGTTTACCTCCAATGGTCATGTTGAGTAATTTACTCTAGAGTGGCCATTGGGTGCAAGCATAGTCTACTTTTGTTTGGATGCTTGCACACAATTGATTATGTGTAGCTAATTCCACTTAATTACTTTGAATGCTTTGACATTTTTTATATTTGTTTTTATCAAAATATGCCTAGGCAATGTTTTAAGTATTGTTTCTTTATTTTATTGATTAGTTAAAGTATAAACTCATGCATGATTGCATAGTAGGATTAAATAACTAGAAGCATAAAGGTTTTAACTAGTGCGCATGTAATCAATTAACCAATTGCGACTAGCGTTGGACAAGTTCCCATAGGCTTCCTGGGCAGGCCCACGAACGGTCATGTCATGAAGAAGGAGATGAAAATGGAGAAGATGAGGGAGACCAAGATGGAGAACAAGAGAGAGAGCATGAGAGGAACAAAAAATGAGACAACGAAAGCTCTAATGGTGACAACAAGACGGATGACAAGCGAAGGACAAAGAAAAAGGTGATTCGAAGCCCATTTCAAACTATTGAGACCAGTGGTCAAAAGAAGCCTCGAACTTGAATAATAGGGCACATTATTTCACAACAAATAATGTTTGGATAGAAGATGTAGTGTTTAACCTTTTTTGCTTGCTCGTCCGATAAAACCATGGTACTCCTTTTAATCATTTCAGAATTTTGCAACTTTGTTCATTTTGATCCTACAATTTTTTTTCATCCATATAATTGCACTATATACAAGGGTAGGAAAAAACCTAACGTCTTTCCATCATAGCACAAAAATAAATTTCAACTATATCATTTTTCTAGAATGATACATTACTTTTCCTGAATAGCGTACTGCGTACATCATTTTTGTCAAGAAAGAGCTAAGCTATTTTACATGAGATTCAATTTTCTGGAATTGTGTGACATTTTTTCCTATTTCTAACACGCATAAAATCTACTATACTAACAACTCATTCCCTACTCCTATCACCCTATTGTCCAAAATAACTGCTATGCAACTAAAGATCATCGTAAAACCCACTTTCGGGGGAACCACAACCATATTGTTAGCTGCTGGGTATGGCCAACCTAGAAATTGAGATTAAGACTGTAACAAATTTTAAAATAACCCATAACGCCGCTGACTCGCACTAGCAAATGGTGACCTGAAATATGGAAATAAGCTCCCCTGGGCCATCAAAGGGTCAATAACAGAAACTGTCCCTTAGCTTACAGCTTTCATTGCCTCCATTCTTTACCTACTAGCATCATTGATACCCCTCTCACTAGATGCATCCCCTTCATGTGTCTCATTGACTTCCCTCCCTGGTTCATGATGCAACCTCATATGGCAACCCCTTGAATTATGGCCAACTTCCCTGCAACTTTTGCATTTTCTTTCTACAGGTTTTCACTTCCCCGTAATAGCAACTAAATTATGCACATTAGCAACACTGTGATCACAAGATCCAATAGCTTTCCCTGCAACCTTTTCTCTGCTTTGCACGTGTAGCTCTACAACTCTAAAAGTTAATTGATCGAGTTCCTCCCTAACCTCTTCAAACCCGGCTTGATCACACTTGGCTGCTAGATAAATCACTTTATTCCCTATGTTAGTCAACTAGCTGTGCCTAGCACTATACAACACATAGACTGAATCCTCATCCCCTGTGCACCTAATATTTGTAGATCCTCTTTTCTTTGCTTCCTTTGTCCACCACTTGAGGATAAGACTATCAAAAATTCTTTTCACATCTTCAACCTTTAACACAGCAAATAATGCCAACATGGGATACCTACATCGCAATTTTTTCATTATAAGACAGGTGTGGTTTCATAACAAAAAAAAAGCATTTCAAATAGTACTTTACTTCCGTTACCTTTGTATGTTGGTAGTCATCATGAAAATTTGAAACGGTTTTCATAAACGTTATACATCACAACTCTTTTAGTCTAACCACCACCATATCGTCCAACTTAATACACCCTCCCTTTACCATTCACAAAATGAATTGTCAGGACATAATTTGCTTCCACTATTATTTCATCTCGAACCTGGACAAACATGGTAAGAGTGTATATCTCTCCTACATTGCTTTTAAGTGATCTCAAATGACTTACTAACTAAGGACTAGTGTGTCTACTCTTAAAATTATTTTCAACCTCTTTCTCTGATAATCTTCCCAAGGCAATGTCAAGCTGCCTTACAACTTAGTACAACTTCAACTTGCTTCCTAGAAAACACTTCTTAAATGAATACATTTCCTTCTAGCCTTTGATTACTCATCTAGCTTGCAAAGAAACACTTTTTTAAATATGCTATGGCCCATATTTCATGCCTTTCATAAGCATCATTCAACCACACACTATCTTCTAGTCCATACTCCTCAATTGTTTCTTCCCACCGTCTTCCAAACTCTTCCCATCATCAACATAGTTCATCATTTGAGCAAATTCTGCAGCAAATCCAGCAACTTTCACTCACTCAACACAATTCCTTTGCATGTGCCACAACACAAATGGTGACTCGCATTTGGAAATACTAATACTTTACTTATAGACGCTATCATTGCCTTATCACCATATGTAATTATAGACACCGGTGCCTTGACTTTCATGCAATCTAAAAACCTCTCCAACAACCACATGAAGCTGCTAACACTTTAATCAATACCAAGAGTACACCTAAACATAGTTCTACAATAATGGTGATTTACTCTTGAAAACACAACAAATGGCAACTTATACTCGTTAGTCTTAAAAGTTACATCAAATCCAACAACATCACCAAAACATGCGTAGTCTGTTTGCATCCCTCCATCAGCCCAAAACAAATACCATAACCTATTTTCCTTATCCATAGCATAACAATAGTACATGTTTGGATCTCTGCTTGTGCTCTTCGTCAGATAACCAATTGCAGTCTCTGCATCAGTGTCCAAAATTTGTTCCCTGCTATCACTGTCCATATAATTATATAGGTCTTTAGTGCTGAAACCAACTTTGTGGTAACCCCCAGCAACCTGCCCCATATAGTCCATGATTTGACTTGTCTTTATCCCCACCTTGTTTATCCCTTTAGTTTTCTCTTTGTCTGCTTCACCCAACCCTTTATGAGGAGATATAAAATTCACCTCAACAGTTTCAGCAAATATGTGATTATGTTTGGTATTAAACCCCTTTACCACATACTTATCCGTCTTCTTACTATAATTAACATGGAAAGAAGCTTCACAGTCACATTTACTCAACCTTCTTGCCCCCTTTACCTATCTTTTTTTTTTTAACTAAAGTTAGACTCAATCCTTCCTTTGAGCACAGCCATCTCCATTGAAAAACAATGACAAGATGTTTCTACCTCTTGATTTCATATTTTCATACTCCAAACCCCATTAAACGCACATTTTTGTAGTAGATTTGACCTGCCTCCTGCATGTTGTTGAATTGGATTCCTTCAAAATCTGCCAAGTCCCAGTCACTCATTGGTTCCTTCAAGATTAGCAACAACTAGTCCCAATCATCATCAATAAAGTCTCTTTCACCTTCCTCATTCATATTTACATGCTCAACCTCTGTTACATCATCATAACCAGGATGTATTCCATCACCTCGTATTTCCTGACTGTTGCCATTGTAACTCCAAGGGATCTAGGTAGTCCAGATACATTATCCCCCTCCTCCATAGAAGCATTCATCTCCAATAACATACTCAATGCCACCAGTGCTGCATTAACAACACCAAATTATGTTACCAAAATAAATTTAGTAATGATAAACTAAATGTAGTTCCTAAATAGTGTTAGAAATAGCCGTTATTCTTAAAATGTTATATCGCTTTTCCTGAATAGTGTTGACATTGAATCACTTTTTTGAGCTTGCGTGACATTTATACTTCATGTGTACTATTACCCACTCTAGGGTAGTTCAATTATGATGCCAAAATTGTGCATTTAGACTCCCAGGATTGGTAATGTTCTATAGGCCATCAGAACACTACCCTTATTGTGTATACCCAAGTGGCCCTCTTGGGCACTATGTAAATAGATGCATATTGGTCCTATTACCCACTCCGGGGTAGTCCAATTATGGTGCCAAAATTGTGCATTTAGACTCCCAGGATTGGTAATGTTCTATAGGCCATCAGAACATTACCCTTAGTGTGCATACCCAAGTGGCCCTCTTGGGCACTATGTAAAAACATGCATATTGGTCCAACCATCACACACATATTCACATTTCATGCACACTATGGCAGAAAAGAAGGAAAACACTAGCACAGGTCTTAATCTTGACTACCATACATTAGGCAATCTTGCTAAGTTCTAGTGACTAGCCACTTCACCTGTAACTTCCACTAATAAACTGTATCATTCTAGCCATGTTCCCCCCTATTTTATTTGCCCCATTACAAAGTAGAGACTTAGAGAAAACCAAGAAATTTTGTTTTACATCAATAACCCAACTATTGACCAAGTTATGAATTTTTGAAGTTGGTTACAAAATTCTGACCAAATGAATAGTAACTTAGCCAATTTTCCAAAGTTATATCTTTGGCTACAGGGCTCCAAATTCAGAAATTCAAAATCCCAATTCAACCTCTAGATGTTCTATAGGCGTGGTCAAAATTTCATATCAAGATTCCTTCTACACCGGGAGATATAGAACTTTAAGTGCAAAGTCAAAATTCTGGTCACTTTATGAAGCCCGTACAAAATTTCATAAGCATGCAAACACTTCATTCACAAGGGGAAAACCCTCCAAAGCCATACCATATATGTCCATTACATTTAGGAATTACATGCTCTTGAATCTAGCAACTTTATGTGGCCAAAACAAAATTTACAAGTAAGCAGCCCATCATTCACACTTAGGCAGCTTTGCACCACATCACTTACATAGCCAAAACATTACTCAAATGTTCACATACTTGTCTCATTTTACATACACTACATGTACATGCATACATGCACTACATAACGGTCTTAACTCAGCTAAATACACACCTAATTTACAGGAGTGCCTGAGACACAATGGACTCCAAAAACAGGATGCTGGACAGCTGCTGCACAACACAATAAGTACAACCATTAAAAATACCAAATGTGCTCCTAAAATCACAAAACTTTCCAGATCATAACTAGACATATGGAAGTTCATGTACCTAAAATTTCAGATCAAAACTCAAATGAAAAGGGTTATTTTGAAGGTGATCTTTCTGCTGGACCTGAAATGACAGAATTGAGGGGAGTAAGTTTCATTGAGAAACTTAGTAAGGGTAACACTTGGATTCAATAGGCAATGTGACCATTATCAAAACCTGCATCCAAAGACACTAAAACACAAAAACCACAATACATATATACAAGATATAGTAACCAAATGCAGCAGCCATTCACAACCAACAAACACATGAAATGCAGCAGCAACAATAAACCATAGGTTAGCCCATAAAACATGCAATAAACATAACCAATTCACTATGGCAGCCCTCCTCAAGCTAATGCTTGGTCTTAATAGGATTTTAACAGTAGTTAGTACTAACTTTTAGGCTCTAGAAACCCAGAAATTCGCTGCCATCACTGTGCACTTTACACTAGGTCACAAAACCTTCAATAAGTGCACTCCCCTTACTAAGCTTGGTTCATCAAGCTCATGGCTCTCCTCCAAGCTTAGCCCTAGCTCCATGGTTGCTTGAAAATACATAAAACAACCCATGAGAGCAAGAGAACCCTTATCTTGATGGGTATGCTGAAATTGGAGCTTGATCCTAGGTGCACTCTAGTCTTCGCACCACATAGCTTCCAATTGGCCTTTCTTGCTTTCTTTTGCCTTCAATTTCAATCTTGGAGGTATGGTGGCTATGGAGGAAGTGTGGCTGTGTTCTTGGGCTGGAGGAGGATGAAAATGAGAGAGGGATAAGTGATTTGGCCACTTAAATGGCCTTAAATAAGCTTAAGGGCAAAAACACACTTAAACAAGCTTAACCTTGCTTTATGTCATTTTCATTCTCACTAATTATAGTTTCTTTGTCTTAAACTCATTGGTACACATGTGCCCAACATTTTTTACTACTTATCAAGTCTTGGCGACCTCCGCCATGGTGGGATAACCCCACAATTCCACCCTTAGACTTAAGTCAAAAGCTTGAACACCTTAAGGTTTACACTAGGACATTTAGGTCTTTATTGCCTTTAGTGTTTCCTTTGTCCAAACTTGTCTTCCATGAGCAATTTGGTCCTCCAATAGCACTTTTATACCATTCATATCCTTCCCATAATTCTCTAAGTCTCTTTCTTGAGAGTTTTGCAATTGAGTACCCGAATTTCCAAAACCTTACAAAAAAGTCCATAGGTTGCTTGACAAACAAGCAATCCTTAAGGCTTTTCTTGGGGGCCAAGTTACTAACTCGGAACACTTTTAAGGAGGTTTTAATCATACCTTTTACCCCCCACACTTCAATCACTATAGTGAGAATTACACAATATAATGGTTTTTAGCCATTATGACACACTTGTAATTCTCCCATTTTTGTGAGGTGGTAACAGGTCCAACCATTACACACATATTCACATTTCATGCACACCATGGCAGAAAAGAAGGAAAACACTAGCACAAGTCTTAATTTTGGCTACCACACAATAGGCAATCTTGTTAAGTTCTAGTGACCAGCCACTACACCTGTAACTTTCTCTAATAAACTGTATCATTCTAACCATGTACCCCAAATTTTTATTGCTCCATTATCAAGTTAAGACTTAGATCAAATCAGAGAATTTTGTTTTACATTAGTAGCCCACCTATGCACCAAGTTATGGAGCTTTTAAGTTGGTTACAAAAATCTGACCAAATGAACAGTAACTTAGCCAACTTTGCAATGTCATATCTTTGGCTACAAAGCTCCAAATTCTAAAATTCCAAATCCCAGTTCAACCTATAGATGTTCTCTAGATGTGGTTAAAATGTCATCCTAGGATTCATTCTACACATGGAGATACAGTGTTTTGAGTGCAGAGTCAAAATTCTTGTCACTTTATGACCATTTTGCCCATACAAAATTTCATAAGTGTGCAAACACTTCATTCACAAGGGGAAAGCCCTCCAAAGCTATCCCTTACATGTCCAATACACAGAGGAATTACATGCTCTTGCATCTAGCAACTTTATGTGGTTAAAACAGAATTTACAATTAAGTAGCCTATCATTTACACTTAGGCAGCTTTACACCACATCACATACATAGCCAAAACATTATGCAAATGTTCACATACTTGTCTCATTTTATGTACACTGCATGTAAATGCATACATGCACTACACAATGGTCTTAAATCAGCTAAAAACATAGCCTAAGTTACAGGAGTGCCTGAGATGCAATGGACTCCAGAAATAGAATGCTGGACAACTGCTGCGTGCCACAATAAGCATCATCACTAAAAATACCAAATATGCTCCTAAAATCACCAAACTTTTCAGATCATAACTAGACATATGGAAGTTTAAGTACCTGAAAATTCAGGGCAAAACTCAAACCACAAAGGTTAGTTTGAATGTGATCTTTCAGCTGGACTTGAAAATGGATAGACAGGGGAGTAAGCTCTTTGTAAAGAACTTAGTAAGGGCTTTCAACGTAAGGTCTTCCATAGCAACATACCAACTGAAATATAAAGACACAAAAACAACACATACACACAAATATGGCAACTGATAGCCAACTAGCTTACACTTGGATAGCTTCTGAGGATGAATGACAAGTACCAACCTCGAAGGTACATCTAACCAACCTCGAAAAATGGATCCTCACCACCCTCTGCAAGTAGTCACCATCCTCGGCTGCTGACACTACCACCCTCGAAGGGACATACCGCACCATCCTCGATCAAGTGATCTGGAGAACTCGGGAAGCCATCTCCCCATCCTCGGCAGAATAGAGCATTCCCCAAAGGTCCTTCTGCAAAGGAGCCTCCCCCTATGGCCCTCGAGAGCAAAAATGAACCGAATGAGACCTATCTACCAAAGAGGTCTTACTCCCCGAAAAGGGCCCATCACCAAAGGAGTTCTCACCCAGATAAGACAAAGACAGTTAGGAGCCTCTGACACACAGCCCTCCCACAAACCCCTGACCTCCGGTCAGAACAGCTACAGCCAGCTGGGGGCTCCTGTTCCCGGATATACAGATCAAATCCGGCAGACCAAGTGTCATAATCTGAGATGAGCTGTAGCGGGAGGCCTTCTCCTCATGAGCTCCTATAAATACCTGTGGAGAACTTTGGTAAGGACACAGGAGACAGAAAACCCTAGCTATCTTCTGCTCTCCGTTCCTTCTTTCTTACCTTCATTCTCTAAAATACTAACTTGAGCGTCAGAGGCTCCTCCCCCGGAGTCATACTCCGGGGAGTCTCTAACCTCCGTTTTACTCAGTCTTGCAGCCACCTTCCTACCAGAAGCCCCTCTCCAAGGCATCTTCACACCAGAGATCCCTTTCCCAGACACCTTCATACCGGAAGTCCTGCTTGTAGCTGCACCATGTCACACAACGAGGATGCTGCCGGGCATCATTTGACGCTGTCTGTGAGAATCTACCCTCAGGTAGCTGTTGTTGAGACTCGGCGTTCTAAGGATAAAGGACTCTCGAAGTCCCAATCCACGCCAGAAAGTCAACGGGCAACTGAGCAGCCAGCAGTCGGGACTTATTTACCAAAGGACGGACGTCCTTTGACGGTTACAATGGGCTTCCTAAGGGATTTCCAGCATTCCATCGTGGTTGAAATGAAGCAGCAACTCAACCAGAAGTGGTCTCAACCACCTTCGGCCCAAAAGGCCTCTTCACCAGCCGTCCACCGAGAAAGGAGCCCCAAGCCTGCCCACCGGAGTTCAGGCAACGGGGACTTCTACGACAAGTCCTCAACTGAGGACATTCCCCCCAGGGGGCGTCATGTTGAAGAAACAACATCAAAATGGCCCAGAACCTCTCGCCAGAGAAGTCCATCGCCAAACAGAAGGCCACCGTCCCCTCACCGGCGAAGTTATTCCTCGAAGAGAAGACATTGCTCCTCGTTGCCGGAGACTCCCACGCAACGGGAAGAGGCCAGCACTACCGCCCTCATGGAGAAAATCCTTGAGTGGCTGGACAAGGTAGAAAGGCAAGTGTCTCGGAAGCCTTGTTTGGTTGAGGCTGTCGGAGACCTTTACCAGAGAAGAGTCCCCGTTCATCCGAGTAGTAGTTGAGGCACCCATGCCCAGCGACTTCCGGGTACCTCGCCTAGAGACATATGATGGGCGTAATGACCCCCAAGCCCACCTGACCAAGTATAGGCATAGCATGGTGCTACATGGTGCCGATGACGCCACGCTTTGCAAATGTTTTGAGGTCACCCTCTCCAGACCGGCGACTAAGTGGTATAACTCGTTGGCCCCTGGAACCATCATGGGTTTCCAAGAATTGTCCACCGTGTTTACATAACAATTCATCGGCAACAGGCCGACGATGAAGATGTCGGTTCAGATGTTCGACATAGTGCAAAGGAATGGAAAGACCATTCGCAACTATGTCAAAAGGTTTAACCGAGAGGCCCTGAGTGTGCTGGACTTTCATCCCGAAATACGCATCCTCGCCATGATACAGGGACTTTGGCAAGACTCACAACTCTTTTAGGAATTCTCGAAGGACCCCCCGGACACCCTCGACGTGTTCTACCGAAGGGCCGAACAGCACATGACTGCTGAAGAGCTAAGGATGGGAGGTCTAAGCCCGACCACACTAGCCCCGAAGGGCCAAGCCAACAACCTCGCTACCTAACAGAGGCCGGGGGTCGACCTCGGAAACAGAGAGGGAAGAAGCTGGTGACCTTCACTCCCTTAAGCACCACGAGAACGAACATCCTAATGGCTATGGAGAGGCAAGGGAGCCAATTCAACGTCCGAAGGTCATGACTTCGGGAAAAAAGACGAATATGAAGCAATTCTGCCAATTTCATCGGGATCACGGTCATGACACTGAGGATTGCTTCCAACTTAGGAAGTACATCGAGTCCTTGACCAAGTAGGGCCAACTTCGCCGGTACCTACAGATGCCCTCTCCCAGAGGAATGATGGAGGAGGAAAGAAAGGAAGATGAGGACTACGATTCCGACCGACGTTGGAATCGCAGTCCCAAGAAGAATCCTCCACCTCCAGCTAGAGTAATCCAGACGATCTCCACGGGACTACCTTCGGTAGAAAGGAAGAGGAAAGCTAGGGAGATCTCGATGATGGAATTCGGTAACCCATTGAACAAGCTCGTTCAAAAATATGGGTCTACCAAAGTGTTCCCAAATGATGACCCACTCCTTATTATGGCAAGGATTGGGAGTTGGGATGTAAAAAGGGTGCTCCAGGATGACGGGTCCAATGCCGATGTCCTATTCTCCCACCTGTTGCCAAGCTTGGGCATCACAAAAACTGACCTCGAACCTGTCACATCCCCTACCTTCAGGGTAGGCCCTTCCAAACTCCCTGTCCTCGGGTGGATTGACCTACCTTTGATGTTAATGGGAACTTCTGTTCAGAACAATGGAGAGCTCTTCACCTCTGCCATGACCAGGTTCATTGTCATCGACATCCCCTCTTCATATAATGCCATGCTTGGAAGGCAAACTCAAGGGAACTTTCACATCCGACTGGATGTGAAGTACCTGACGGTCACCTTCGGGACGAAGGATGGGGACACAAAAATAATTATTGATCAACCTGAAGTCCGAAAGGTCTTCGTAAGGGCGAGGCAGAGCCCAATGAAAGTACACACACAGACTTAAGGAGAGAAGGGCACACCGACCGAAGAGTCTACAGAAGGAGAGAAAAGTGACTCAGAAAAAATTGAAACTGAGAATGTAGAGCTTGTCCCGGGCCGAAGTACCCATATGGGGAAACATTTGGCCGAAGGTGACAAGCAAAAGCTTGTATCTTTCCTTTTAATGAACAAAGATCTATTTGCCTACTCGCCGAAGGACATGCCTGGGGTATACCCTCGCATAATTCAGCATAGTCTTAAGATACACCCTAACATGAAGCCTGTTTGCCAAAAAAAAAGAAGCCTTTCGGCACACAAGACCAACTTCGTTAAATCCAAAGTCCAACGGTTGATGAAGGCGGACGTAATAAGGGAAGTCAAATATCCCAAATGGCTTAGTAATGTGGTTATCGCCACGAAAGAGGGGAGTGACAAACTCTGAATGTGCATCAACTTCCGAAACATGAACGATGTTTTCCCTAAGGATTCATATCCTCTACCGCCGAGTATGGCCTCCTTAGCTTCCTCGACGCCTTCAACGGGTATCATCAAGTCCGGATAGACCCTGAAGACGAGGAAAAAACCGCCTTCATCATTGAAGTTGGTACATACTGCTATATTAGAATGCCCTTCGGGCTTAAGAATGCAAGGGCCACGTACCAAAGGTTGATGAATAGGGTCTTCGACTCCCAAATCGGGAGAAACATGGAAGTCTACATCAATGATATGATAGTTAAGAGCAAACGGCCTAGTAGTCATATCATAGACTTAGAGGAAACATTCCACCAACTAAGGACATTCGGAATTCATCTCAACCCCGAAAAATATGTGTTCAGGGGTGAATGCGGGTAAGTTCCTCGAATTCATGGTGTCGGAGAGAGGTATTAACGCCAATCCAGAAAAGGTCAAGGCCTTGCTGGGATTTTGAACTCCGATGATGACCAAGGATGTGCAAAATCTCACAGGGAGAATCACGTCCCTCAGCAGATTCATCTCCAAATGTAGGGATCGCTGCCGACCGTTATTCAAAGTCCTCGCTAAAGCAGCAAAAAATGGAGGTGACCTCAAAACCGAGGTACGCCCTTGGAATGAAGACTACCAAAAGGCCTAGGAAGAGCTTAAAGTCTACCTAACTCGTCTGTCGACACTCTGGCAGCCACGAGAAGGAGAACCCCTCATACTCTACCTTGCCATTACCGAAAAAATGGTAAGTTTGGTCCTTGTAAAGGAAGATGGGGCAAAGCAATGGCCAGTATATTATGTGAGCAAGTCTTTTCATGGTGTCAAAGTCAGGTACCCCTTGCTACAAAAGGCTATTTATGCTCTGGTACTTGCAAGTAAAAGGTTACGACCCTATTTCCAAGGGCACCCCATTATCATCCGAAGTAACCTGCCTCTTTAGGATATCATGAAGAAGGTAGACCACTCGGGAAGGCTATCGAAGTGGTGCATCAAGCTCGGTGAGTATGATATCAGCTATAAGCCAAGAAAGGCAATAAAAGCACAGGCATTGGCAAATTTCATTGCTGAAGTATTCGTTGCCAAAGACAATCCACCTAACCTCGAAAAGGATGAACCTGAGTGGACTCTATTTGTTGACGGGGCCTCTGGCTCTGAACATCAAGGAGCTGGAGTAATTCTTCATGGTCCCAAAGGCATGGAAGCCATGAAGGCCATCAAATTCGGGTTTAATGTCACCAACAATGTGGCGAAATATGAAGCCCTCATAGCAAGTTTGCGCCTGGCCAGAAGAGTTCATGTAAGAAACCTAAAGGCCCACAGCGATTCTCAGCTAGTGGTCCGACAGATGGCAGGGGACTACAGCGCGAAGGACCCAACCTTGGCAATGTATCATGACCTCATAACAAAGCTCATCCAAGAGTTCGACACAGTACACATCAAGAACGTGCCTCATCGAGACAATACTGAAGCAGATACTTTGGCCAAGTCAAAAAAGTCCACCGAAGTGCTAAGTCACCCGAGTATAGCAATAATGAGCATACCAACCTCAGAAAGAGGATGGAAAAATCCCATAAAAAAGTACCTTACAACTTCAGAGCTTCCCGAAGACCCTCTTGAAGCGGCAAAAGTGCGAAGACGTTCTGGATGATATTTCCTTATCGGAGAGGAGTTGAGGAGTTATACCGACAAGGGTACGCTAGTCCACTACAAAGGTGTGTCAGTGAAGAGGATGTAGAGACAGTCCTCAAAGAAGTCCACAGGGGGCCTGTGGTTCCCACATAGGAACTGACGCTCTAGCAGGAGTACTACTCCGCCAGGGATACTTCTAGCCCACCTTAAGGAAGGACAAGAGGCAGTTTGTCCAAAAATGTGACAATTGCCAGAGACACGCTAACATCTAAAGGCTATCCTCAGAAACGATAACTCCGACTAACTACCCTTGCCCCTTCACAGTATGGGGTATTGACCTCATTGGGCCTCTCCCAACTACACCCGGAAGAGTGAAGTTCTATGTAGTCATAGTAGATTACTTCACTAAATGGATTGAGGTAGAGCCTCTGGCAACCATATCGACGAAGGACATACAAAAATTTGTCTGGAAGAACATTGTATACAGATTCGACATACCGAGGGTGATAATGGCCGATAATGGTTCCCAATTTATTGACAAGGGGTTCCAAGAATTCACTACGGACCTCGGGATAAAAATGCACTTCACCCTGGTAGCTCATCCTTAGAGCAACGGACAGGTAGAGGTGTCCAACAGAACCATAAAGGATGGTTTAAAAAAGAGATTGAAGGAGAGTAAAGGAAAATGGCCAGGAGAACTTCCTAGTGTGCTATGGCGCTATCGGACAACCCCCCGAAGGGCCACAGGTGAGACGCCTTTCTCACTCGTATTCGGCACGAAGGCCATTATTCCTATCGAAGTGGTTCAGCCATCGATAAAGGTACAAGTGTTCGACGAAGAGGGGAACAACCTTTGGTTGAGAACCAAGCTGGACCTAATTGATGAACACAGAGAAGTGGCTGAGGTTAGAAGAAAAGCTTTTCAGCAAAGGGTAGCTATCACTGAAAACTCACATGTCAAGCGAAAAGGAATCAGGAAGGGAGACCTTGTCCTCTGAAAGGTTGAGTTTGAGCCCCAAAGACCATCTCACGGAGTACTTCAGGCAAACTGGGAAGGGCCTTACTTGGTCCTTGATGAAGTTCGGCTAGGAGTCTACAAGCTCGGTGATACTGAAGGTGGAAAACTGAGGAACACATGGCATTCAGATGCTTTGAAAAAATTCTACACTTAGAAATTTTTCTAAGGAAAAATAGTCCCACCAAAGGAGTCTAGCCAAACAAGGTGTAAGTACCTATGTACAAAAGTGATACATCTTCTCTGAAGGAGCAAAAACCGAACATGGCTGATAAAAATAGGCAACGCTTTGCCGAAAGATATTGGCCGAAACTGGTGCTATATATGCCGAAGGTGGTTATCCGGATAGCAGGCGCGAACGATACTTACTATCTTCTCGAGGGACCTAGACCAAAAATGGTTGAACTGACCCTCGATACCGAAGATAGTATAGGAGAAATATGTCCTGGGACTTAGCCAAATTTTGGAGGAAAAAAGAAATTTTATTTATGCCTTGGTACAAAAAGGAGAAGTTTACAAAGAAAAAGAAAAAGGAAAAATAAAGCCTATTCGGGGTCCTGGACGCCTAGGGGACCTTGTCATCTTGAGCTACTTCAGCACCTTCCTCCTCTGTCACAACCTTCAGCAACGAAGGAAGAACAAAGGGAAGATTAAGGTGCTCTATCTTTGACCACGCCCAGCGAGGCACTTCGGGGATGTCCAGGCTCACCAAAAATGAGAGGTCGAGGTCGGCGTAGTTGGCCAGAACTTGGTGCCAGCAGAAGCCGTCTTGGAATGCAACCTTGGTTGCTTAATTGGCCTTGTCCTTCTCGATAGTCAAGTCATCCAGCTCGTTCCTCAACTCCGCGACCTTCCTCTCCAATTTCTTCGTCTTCTTCTTCTTCTCCTCCTTCTTTAACGTGTCGACCTCGGCTTGAAGTTTGGCGTTGTCTGCAAGGGCCTTTGTGAGGATTGTAGAGTCCTCCTTTTTCTCCTTTCGGTAGGCGTCGTTAGCCGAAGTTAGCACGATAACCTTCGCGCCGAGGTCAGACACCTTCTTGGAAAAATCCTGCGATAGCTCCTCCTGACCCTTCAAGAACTTCTCCCGAAGTTTAGACACCTCGTCATTGTCTATCTTCTTGAGCTTGCCATACCTAAGAACCCAAGTGGCACAAAATGCCTTGGCTTTTGCCAAGGACTCTTCGGTTTGAGATCGGACCGAAGACTATTTCGTTGCCCAAGCTCTAAAATATCCACTATACGCCAAGAGCAGCAAAAAAAAAGACTCTGAATAAGGGTTAAAAGGCTATAAAAGCTTAAAAAAATCTTCTAAGACCCAAAAGCTCAAAACTTACCTGGCCAGCATGTTTGGACATCCTCGCGATAAGGACCTCCTCATTTGGGCACTCCTCACTGAGAGACTTAAAGGTGGTGTTGGTGAGGACGCCTTTCGCCATCTGAGGAGCCATTTTCTGGCTGTCCTTGGAGAACAAGTTCATGTTGTTACCCACTCCGGGGTAGTCCTATTATGGTGTCAAAACTGTGCATTTAAAATCCCAAGTTTGGTGTGTCCTGTAAGTCATCAGAACAACACCCCTAGTGTACATACTCAAGTGACCCTCTTGAGCACTATGTAAATACATGCATATTGGTATAACCATAACACACATATTTAAATTTATGCACACTATGGAAGCTAAGAAAGAAAACACTAGCACAAGTCTTAGTTTTCGCTTCCACACATTAGGCAATCTTGTTAAGTTCTAGTGACCAGCTACTGCACCTGTAAATTCCACTAATAAAATGTATCATTCTAGCTACATACCCCCCTATTTTATTTGCTCCATTATCAAGTAGAGACTTAGACCAAACCAGGGAATTTTGTTTTACATCAATAGCCGACCTATGGACCAAGTTATGGATTTTTTAAGTTGGTTACAAAATTCTGACCAAATAAACAGTAACTCAGCCAACTTGCAACGTCATATCTTTGGTTACAGGGCTCTAAATCTAGAAATTCAAATCCCAGTTAACCCTATAGAAGTCTTCTCGGTTTGGTCAAAATTTCATGCCAAGATTCATTTTACACAGGGAGATATTAAACTTTAGGTCCAGAGTCGAAATTCTGGCAACTTTTGGACCATTTTGCCCATACAATTTTTCCAAACCATGCAAACACTTTATTCACAAAGGGAAAGCCCTCCAAGGCTATCCCATATATGTCCATTACACATAGGAATTACATTCCCTTTATTTTAACAACTATATGTGGCCAAAACAGAATTTACAAGTAAGCAGCCCATCATTCACACTTAGGCAGCTTTGCACCACATCACTTACATAGCCAAAACACTACTCAAATATTCATATACTTGTCTCATTTTATGCACACTACATGTAAATGCATACATGCACTACAATATGGTCTTAACTCAGCTAAATACGCACCCTAGGTTACAGGAGGTCCTGAGACACAGTGGACTCCAAAAACAGAATGCTGGACAGCTACTGCACAACACAATAAGTACCACCATTAAAAATACCAAATGTGCTCCTAAAATCACCAAAGTTTCCAGATCATAACTAGACATATGGAAGTTCATGTACCTAAAATTTCAGATCAAAACTCTAAATTAAATGTCAGTTTGAATGAGATCTTTCTGCTGGACCTGAAATGACAGAATTGAGGGGAGTAAGTTTCATTGAGAAACTTAGTAAGGGTAACACTTGGATTCAGTAGGCAATGTGACCATCATTATAACCTGCATCCAAAGACACTAAAACAAAAAAAAATCACAATGCATATATACAAGATATAACAACCAAATGCAGCAGCCATTCACAACCAACAAACACATGAAATGCAACAGCAACAGTTATCATAGGTTAGTCCATAAAACACATAACAAACATAAATAAATCACTATGGCAGCCCCCCTCAAGCTAATGCTTGGTCTTAGGAGGATTTTAACAGTAGTTAGTACTAACTTTGGGCTCTAGAAACCCTCATTTCACTGCCATCTTTGTGCACTTCACACTAGGTCACAAAACCTTCAATAAGTGCACTCCCCTCACTAAGCTTGGTTCATCAAGCTCATGGCTCTTTTCTAAGCTTAGCCCTAGCTCCATGGATTTTTAAAAACTATAGAAAACAGTCCATGAGAGCAAGAGAACCCTTACCAAAGTGAGTAGGCCGAATTTGAAGCTTAATCCTTGAAGTACTCAAGCAATAGCTCTAGTTTGCTTCCAATTGCTTCCTTTTGCCTCCAATTTCAATCAATTGCAAGTTTGAAGGTGTGATGCCTATAAAGGAAGTATGGCTGTGTTCTTGGGCTGGGGGAGGACGAAAATGAGAGAGGGATGAGTGATTTGGCCACTTAAATGGCCTTAAATGAGCTTAAGGGCACAAAACACACTTAAACAAGCTTAACCTTGCTTTATGTCATTTTCCTTCCCACTAATTATGGTTTCTTTGTCTTAAACTCATTGGTACACATGTGCCCAAAATTTTTGACTAATTATCAAGTCTTGGCTGCCTCCCCCATGGTGGGATAATCCCATAATTCCACCCTTTGACTTAAGTCCAAAAGCTTGAACACCTTAAGGTTTATACTAGGACATTTAGGTCCTTATTGCCTTTAGTGTTTCCTTTGTCCAAACTTGTCTTCCATGAGCAATTTGGTCCTCCAATAGCACTTTCATACCATTCATATCCTTCCCATAACTCTCTAAGTCTCTTTCTTGAGAGTTTTATAATTTAGTACCCGAATTTCCAAAACCTCACAAAAAAGTCCATAAGTTGCTTGACAAACAAGCAATCCTTAAGGATTTTCTTGGGGGCCAAGTTACCAACTTGGAACACTTTTAAGGAGGTATTGATCATGCCTTTTACCTCTCACACTTCAATCACTATTGTGAGCATTACACAATATAATGGTTTTTAGCCATTATGACACACTTGTAATTCTCCTATTTTGTGAGGTGGTAACACATGTCCTCTGTGAAGGTCCAGAAAGGCTCCTTCGGCTCCTTGTGCCTCGGGACATGGGAGTCCCAAAGGGCCAGCTTCCGATTGTGCTCCACCATCCACGCAGCGAGCGCCTGCTTCTCTGCAAAATCACGCCGAAGTTCCGTCAGTACATTATCCCTTAGCCATTCGTCTATAAGATCTAAAATGCCAAAAATTCCCAAACTCATAGAAAAAATGCTAAGGGGCAAACATGGTGGAACCTCGGCGACATCCTCCTCGAAGTCGCTGACCTCTTGTACATCGGCAGGGACCTGCTTGCCTTTCCTTCTTCGGCGCTCCTCAAGCTCTTCAGCGGAAAGGCCCCCTGCCAAAATTCCCAGGTATCTGCGGCAGTGATGGGGCTTCGTGGAGTCGAGCTGATGGTCGGCTCCGGGGGTGGGTCGACGCTAACCGAGGACTGGTCCTGCACCTCCACGTCGCCTTTTGGAGGGGGAGGAAGAGAGTCCTCCTTGGCTTTCTTCGACTTCTTTGCCGAAGATGGCCCTCCCCCCAACGTCTTCTTCCTCTTCAGGGCAGCTTTCTTCCTTTGTTACTCCCCTTCTCGGCTTGACCGAGGAAGAGGGACTTGTAAAACATAGTGGATTGGTTGCCCATCTCTAAAAAAGGAAAGACATCAGTGTAAGTCTAGAGGAGTACATATAACCAAATCTGGAAGATGACTTACTCTCAACAAGGGCTTCGTAAGTAAGCTCCTCCCGAAAAAGCATCATCAGCCACGCCTTCTTCCTGTCGAAAGCAGGCTTTGGCATGTTGAGGCCAGTTTTGTGCTCCTTGATTACCCCCAGCTCCCGAAGGACCTCTTCAGTCATGAGATTCCACTTGATGGGAAAGCGGTACAAGGAGCGTGGAGGGACTTCGAGGTCCTAGTCCGCGACAACTCGGATGCGGTTGTCGAACTCCTCAAATTTCACTGCTAACTCAGGAGTTAGCAGCTTCCTGGGGTCAACGAAATTCGTCTCCAGCGTCCCCGGGGCCCACCTGGTCGGCACATATTTCCATGCGTTGTCCACCTTCATGAAGAAAAACTTCTTCTGCCACCCTCGCCAACTGTCCTTGGTCCCGAAGGTGAACGTATACTTTTTACTCCCAGATCCCCGAGGTAGCAAAAAATAGAAGCCACCCTTCGGAACTGGGAAGAGTTTGTAGTACTGCATAAAGATTATGAAATGGGGCTCCATCTTGAAGACCCCACACATGCAGAGGAAGGCATTGAAGTAAGAATAAGCATTCGGAGGAAGTTGGTTCATGGCTATGCCATGAAATTGACAGAACTCGCAAACCATCTTCGAGGGAGGGTACCAAAGTCCGGCCTTCAGTTGGGCCTGAAAGATGGTAACCTCGTCTGAATGGTACATGTAACCAACCAGACCTGGAGTAGGCAGCCTGGTAATGGCATAACAGGGAAGATAAAACTTAACTGACCACTTCTCAATTTTCTCCGAAGTGGTACAGCACGGGTGAAAGTCGAGAGGAACCCAACTCTTAAGCATGGGACGACCAGTCAAGAGTAGGACCGGAGTCGAGAGGAACCCAACTCTCAAGCATGGGACGACCAGTCAAGAGTGGGACCGAAGAAGACTTGTTCGGAAGAAGGAAATGACTTCGAAAAAGAAAATCGAAGGACTTCAGAAAAGAAAACCAAAGGACTTCGGAAGAAGGAGACGACTTTAGAAAAGTAGAAAAGAGTAGAAACACAAAAAACTAAAGGACTTCGGAAAGGAGGACCCACCAAAACTCTTGCCAATGTCGGGATTTGTGAACGCCATCGTGAAACCTAGCCAGAAATCGCTCTGCCGCTTGCACCGCCGCAGAAAAGAGAGAAAAGCTTAAGAGCAAACGAGAGCAAAACGGAAGCAAAAGAAAGCAAGTGAGGAGAACTCTGAGGAGAGGATGGTTTATTTAGGCCGAAGGGGGTAGGTGAATTGTCGCCATAATTACCCGTCAAAGGTGAAGAGACGCGGTTGATGTAACCAACACGACTGTCCACCAATAACCGCGTGACACGTATTGCCCGACGCAGGAAACGAAGGCACGCCTCCTGACAGCACAAAGGCCTAGGCAAGCTTATTCAAAGTGATGCATCTATCTGATTATGAGACATGACGATTCACTGACCTGCAGCAGAAAATTAAAAGGGGAATACACACTTCGGAAATACCAAGAGCCTAGCTAAGAAACGAGGAGTGACGCTTATAAGCTACCTCGGCTGAGAAGACACACCCTCAGAGAACAAAGTATCCCCTGCCTAAGAAGGCCAATAAGCTACATCTATGGTAACTGCTAGCTTCCACAACGAGCTCCATGAAATGCTCTCAAAGACTCTACTCACCGAAGTTACAACTTCGGCTTTTCGAGGGGGGCATGTGATAGCCAAATGGTATACACTTGGATAGCTTCTAAGGATGACTGACAAGTACCACCCTCGGAGGTACATCTGACCAACCTCAAAAAATGGATCCTCACCACCCTCAGTTGCTGACACTACCACCCTCAAAGGGACATACTACGCCATCCTCGATCAAGTGATCTGGAGACCTCGGGAGGCCATCTCTTCATCCTCGGCAGAATAGAGCATTCCCCGAAGGTCCTCCACCCTGCAAAGGAGCCTCAGCCTACGGCCCTTGAGATCAAAAATCAGACCGAAGGAGACCTACCTGCCAAAGGGGTCTTACTCCCCGAAGAGGGCCCATCACCGAAGGAGTTCTCACCCAGATGAGACAAAGACGGTTAGGAGCCTCTGACACACAGCCCTCCCACATGCTCCTAACCTCCGGTCAAAACAGCTACAGCCAGCTGGGGGCGCCTGTTCCCGAACGTATGAATCAAACCGACCGACCACGTGTCATAATCTGAGACGAGCTGTAGCGGGAGGCCTTCTCCTCATGACCTCCTATAAATACCTGTGGAGAACCTTGATAAGGACACAAGAGACAGAAAACCCTAGCTATCTTCTGCTCTCTGTTCCTTCTTTCTTACCTCATTCTCTAAAATACTGACTTAAGCGTCGGAGGCTCCTCCCCCAGAGTCACATTGTGGGGAGTCTCTAACCTCCGTTTTACTAAGTCTTGCAGCCACCTTCCTGCCGGAAGCCCCTCTCCAAGGCATCTTCACATCGGAGGTCCCTTTCCCAGACACTTTTATACCTGAAGTCCTGCTTGTAGCTGCACCATGTCACACAACAAGGATGCTGCCGGGCATCAACAACCATATGCATCAACAAACACAATAACACAACAAATGAAATGCGCCAGCAACAATAACATTAGGGTTAGTCATAAACACTCAATTAAACAATAAGATATCATAATAAGATCACTATGGAAGCCCTCCTCAAGCTTTTGCTTGGTCTTAGGAGTCTTTTAGGTCTTAGTTAGTAATAACTTGGGCTCTAGAAACCCTTCTTTCTTGCTACCATCTTTAGCTTGGTAACACTAAGGCTGAAACCTTACCATGCTTCTTTCCCCTAAACCCATACTTAGTTCCTTAAGCTTTTTGCTCTCTTCCAAGCGTGGTCTTAGCTTCATGGATGTTTGGAAATACAGTAAACAATCCAAGAAGCTTTAGAAAACCCTTACCTTTTTCTGGAAATTTGATGAACCTTAATACAACTAAAAATAGGTTTTCTTGCACTCTTTGATGTCTTTTTTGCTTTTTCTTGCTTCCTCTTGCTTTCTTAAGGTATGGTGGCTATGGAGGATGGTGGAAAAGGTTGAGGAAGAACCCTTGGCTGCTAGGGGATGAAATTTAGAGGAAATGGAAAGAAAATGAAGATTTTTCTTCATTTATACATCATTTTGACCTTGGTTGCATATATGCAAATTTTTGAAACTTTGGCCAACATTTGGACAAATTATATCCAGCTATTTTGGCTGGGAAAATGACAATTTCTGATCGCCTTTAACCTTGTCAAAGGTCATTATAACCTTTAGACAAAAAGGTGGACACTTAGACCCTTAGTTGGCATTATGCCACAAATGATCAACTTTAGCTTCTTAAGCACTTTGGTCCCCAACAATATCTTTAATTCCATCCATGTCCTTTCTTCATAATTTCATCCATGTCCTTTCTTCATAATTCCATTCATGTCCTTTCCATAGCCATCTTTGGAAATTTGTGCACTTGACTACCACTTTTATAACCTTACAATTTAGTCCATAGGTTACTTGAAAATTAAGCAATATGCCAATTCTTTCTTAAGGACCAAACAATCATTGTTTGTACCACTTAGGGGAGTGTATGTTGAATACTTTATACTTCACAATTCATACACTATGGTGAAAATTAAAACAAACAAGTTCAGGTCCTTATGTTGTAATTTTCCCATTTTGTGAAGGTGATAACGCTATTATATCAATGCTTTTTTTCATAAAAATATAGCTTTTCTGGACGTGTTCATCGTTTTTATTCATTGTTTATCGCTTCTCTACAAACTTTTTTTTCGTACGCAAATTGTTTCTAGAACTTTCCATATAAAAGCAATTTAGTACAATTGAAAAATGATTTAGTACGATCAAAATGCATTCATTTGTTAAAAAAAAGCATTTGTTACACCTAGAAAAAACAATGAACAATGTTCTCAATGTTATCTTTTTTTCCAACCCAAAAACTTTAAATACTTATGAACAACCATCAAATTATTAACCTTTGCGGTTCTTTCTTTGCTCCTACTTCCCAATACCTAATTTGAATCAAAATCACATCGCATGAACAACTCCAATATGGACTTCTTCACATCCACACGAACCAAACAATGCACCTTAATATATTTCTAATTGAAGATAGAATTATCTTCAATTCATAGAAACATCCCCCATCACTTCTCTTTCATTGACTATTGACATTAACTCTAACAAGTCATCTCTCAATTAAATCCAACCACCACTTAATCATATTGGGAAACTTCATCACCAACTCTAGTCATTCTCCTTTAATATGTAATCCTTAAATTCCTTTTCCATCCAACTATTGCATTTATTACTAATATTGATATTTGTTACCCTCTAGGTATTTCTATTTCACTATTTATATTATACAATTTAATCCACTTTTTTAAATACCATTTTTAATTTAATATTTTTATTAGGCTACAATTTTTTGGACTAAATTACCATTTATTTTCAATCTATAAATAGATATGAAATCAGGTAAATTGGCCAAATTGTCTTTACACAATATTTAAAAAATTAGATATTTTTTTGCACTTGACACGTGTAACTTAGAAGCAAGCATTACAAGACACGTGGAAATTTCCACAATTACCCTTGATGAAGTACACGTGGATTACAATAATTGTTCAGCCTTTCGGTTTCGTCCCTAAAAGTCAACATTTACACAAATGCCACAGGCTTTAAGGTAAGGACATGTGTTCATAATCTCTTTCAAATTTTTATATTTTTATGCATTAGAACACACATTTACGGAATTTCCTGAGATAAAATTTTCTTATCCCATTTCTTTTTGTCAGTTTTTTACAGTTGTCACATGCAAGGTCATGCGGTGATAGTTTAACCCCTTTTTTGCAATTATAAGTGGCCACTTGCAATAACTATCCTACATCCCCGCTACCCCAGCCCACAATTAATTACGGTTACAACATAATATAAAAGCAGCAAGATATTACAGTTTCTGTAATGCCCTAAAAATCCTGAGTAATTAAGTCTCAGATTATGAAGATAAAAAAGGCTCAAAAAATTTTTCTAAAATGGGAATTGAGCTCATTAAGCTCGGGAGACATTAAATTAAGTGAGGAATGGGTATATGTGAGTGTTGGACACTCTTGGAAATAAACTTGGCTTAGGCCAAGAGAATTAGAAATGAAAATGGTGGAATTTAAAGTTGAGGGACTCAATTGCACAAAGGGATTTTTTGTGAAAAGACTCAATTGCATAAAATTAGAAGATAGGAGGACTAAAGGGGGAATTAGGCCATTTTAAATGGCCTAGGATGCTTGGCCGGCCATACCCCCCTAAAATACTAATATTTTATGTCACCTTCCACCATCTCCCATATTTTAATCCACCTCCCACCATTAGTCATCACTTAGGATTCTACTTGTCTCCTACTTTTGACTATTTCTACCAACTTACCCAAAAGTCTTCCAATTAGTCTTCTTTACTTTTAATCTTGTCTCCCACTCTTCCAAGCACATTATACACTCCAAAATATCTCCTTATGGCCTGCCATTCAACACCCACCCATTCATTATTATTCTCTCACATTCAAACACTCAAACAACACACAAACTCTCTCAACTCTCTCTCATCTCTCTCCATTTTCGGCCATAGCATTATTTTCAAGCTCCCAACTCTTCCTTCCACTTCTATATTCAGCCATAACAAGAAAACATACATCCATGAAGTTCAACCAAGTTTCCTTGGTATTCTCAAGCTCCTAAACACATCCAAAGCATGAAATCAAGTGAGATATTGAAGAAAGATCATGTAGAAATTTCAGCCATGCTACCATTTTGAAGAAATTCGGCCAAGTTCATGTTTAAACTTTCTGGAAGATAAACCAAGTATTCTTGGTGTTTATGAAGTGTTAGAAGCCTACAAAGCAAAGATCAAGTGAAGGTTTCCAAGCAAAGAAGAAAATTCAGCCAAGTATGTTCTTGGCATTGTGAAGCTCTAAACCAAGTGTTCTTGGTACTTTTGAGATTTTATGGTCATCTTAAGGAAGAAAAACCAGTAAATGATGGATGAAAGGCAAGGGTATAAATTCGTCCAAGCCTTTATTTTGGAATTAGTGAGCTTAAACCAAGTGTTTTTGGTACTAAACAAGCTCTTATGGATGTTCTAGGAAAGAACCAAAAAGATGGATGTAAAATGAAGAAATTTTGTAAGCTAAAGGATTCGACCATGTTATTGTTTTGTATGTTTGTAAGTTAGCCAAGTGTTCTTGGAAATTATGGGTTCCTAGAGATATATGGAACTAAAATAAGAAATAAGAAAGAAAGGACAAATTCGGCCAAGGATTCATTTTGAATTCTTTAAGTGAAAACCAAGTGTTCTTGGTATAAGTGAGCTTCTAAGTACCTGTAAGCTTGAAAATCAAGTGGAGCTTGAGAGAAATATTAACGCAAAGTTTTGGCCATGTCCATAAAAGAGAGGTTTGATGAGCTAAAGCATTTGTTTATGGTATTATTAAACTCCTACATGCATTTGAGGCTTGGATAAAGAGTAAGAACAAATAAAGGTTAAGTTTTGGCCTTACCTCCTTAAGTTGAGGCTATGTAAGTTACACCAAGTGTTCTTGGTAAATTATGGTTTTTAAGTTAATGAAAAGCAAGTAAATAACTTGTTAGTGTTTTGGGCTTTATAGGTCCATTAAGGAAAAGACAAGTTTTAACAATAACAAAGCAAAGAAAGGCAAAGGAATTGAGCAAAGGTTACTAAGAGTATGGTAAGGATTTCCTATACTCACTTTGTTCCATGGCTTTGTGTATGAGTATTCGGGCACCTAGGTGATGGTCAAAGAACCATGTAATCCTAGGAGTGCTAAGAGGGCTAAGTTGTTTATGTTGCTTCGGCAACTTTGTGTGAGGATTTCTCATACTCACTTTGTGAGTATTCGGACACATAGTGCTAAGTGGGCTAAGTATCGTTGCTTCAGCAACTCTGTTTACTCATGAGTTTTGTGCAAGCATTACAGCTAGGAATTGAGTTTAGCCAACTCGATTCCCAAGCTAATGAGCTCGGTATGGTATAAAATAAAGGTCGACCGGAATTGTGTGTAATGGAATATGTTCATGCTTGCTCTGCCCATACGAAATTGTGTTATGTGGTGTGTGTGTTTTTGTGTGCTTCTATGAATTGGTTGTGCATGCTGACCCCGATTATTATTATATTTGTTATTGCTATATGCCTGTGTTTTCTTTGTCTTAGTGTTTTCTTTGCAGGACTATGGAATAATTGCCATTATGTTCTTAGCATAAGTTAGGATTTGGAAGCCATATGTTAGGCCTTAGAGGCCATAAGTTGGCCTTGGAGCCATAAGAAATACCTCACTAAGTTAGGCATTGGATGCCATTGGATTCCTTACTGAGTTTTATAACTCACTGGCCCTACTCTACTTTTGTAGGAAAAGGAGCTATAGAAAAGCATTAAGGTCAAGAGTGATATATACTCTTTCAGATGGTAAAGGTTTGTGCATGTGTTGCTCAATATTCTAAGTGTCTTATGTTATATGGATTGCTTGTGAATCAAGCTAATGTTGTGGACTTCCTTCTGCAGACTTTTGGAGTCTAGAAAGTCGTGGGAACAAGGTCTATTAAGGTGGAATGTGTTCTATGGAATTAAGCATTGTTTGCCATGTATCATGCCTTTGGGATATCCTGGCTATGTTTTAAATGAATATGTTCACTTTCAGTATAACACCATTTTTATGACCTGTAAATATGAACTCACGGACCATGGAATGTTTTTGTATGATGGGTGATTTTTACCATGTGCTTGGCATGTGCTAAGAATGATATGCAAGTATGGAAGTTAAGTTGTTTATGTTCAAACGAGAATGAGCCCACATGTTAAGTACTAACATAATTGCATGTTCATAAAGTTATGTTCAATAATGAAGCGTGCAACATTCGGTTTTGTATGTGCACTTAAGAAAGAAGTTGCAAGTGAACTTAGCATGGTATGGAAATGGTCACATGTGTGCTAAAATTGAATCTAAGGATATTAAGTACATGTAAATGGACATGTGTACTTTTGGATGAATTGAGTATGTGAAGTGATGCCTATGATATTCTGTGCACAAGTGGACAAAATACTAGAAAAGGCTTATGTTTGACTATGTGCTATGGAATGGTCTTTGTACATTTCTAAAACATATAAGAGTATGCAAGACATGAGTTCATAAACAAGTTTTCAAAATATGGATATGGTGTTTTGGTTGCCGTGCATGTACTTGGCTAAGTATGATAAAGATCATGAAATGAACACTAAAATTCCACATAAGTACTAGCTTGTTTCTGAAAGTGTCCAAACTTCACCTTTATTAAATAAGAACTTAACGAGCTAGTACCGGTAAGTATCCTGGGGTCGTGCCTGTATGTTTTGATAAGAATTATTAAATGCCTCTTCTGTATGAAAATTTCCGCTGCGTGTTTAAGTAATCGGGCCCGAATGGGCCAGGGGCAAGTTTGGGCACGACAGTTTCACTTTTTGCTGTTTACATTCTACAAAAAATCGTCTCTCCTATGAATTTCTAAAGAATGAAACAGAACCGGTCCTTGCTTTGCTGTTGTAGTAATCTTGACTTTCATTAGGCAACTATGAGATTAAGAACTACGAAGGTAAGAATGTTTAATTTGAATCTATTTATGAGTCTAACAACATATCTAATAAATTTCACTTCATGCATTAACAAAAAATTGAAGTAAATATGAAAACAAGTATGAATGTTCTTTTTTTTCCTAATAAATCTTTTAACTACAGTTATTTACAATGCTTTACCATGCATTTATGGAAGAACAGTGGACAAACAGCGGCACACAACACAAACAACAACAGGTACAAGCAAAATAACCATTGTTGATATTTTACGTGTGCTGCACTCTAGCAGTTGTAACCCAAGTGTAGATTGTCACAAGTAATAAAATCTCGGGAGTCCGAGTGTCAAACCACAGGGAAGTGAATTAAGAAATACAAATTATAGATTTTTAATAAAGAAAGTTTTGGTGCAAGGTGTGAACAAGTGTTGATTAAAAATTCAAATTCAAATAAAATAGCTAAGGTAATGGGATCCACTTTCAGTTTATCGGTCATGATTAATTTTAGCCCATCTTACCACTTAATTGAGATTCACACATAAAGGAGGTCCCAATCGGGGAATTTAGTTAGTATTAACGTTCATTGATATTAAAACGCCAACACTTGCTAATGGATTCAAGTATCCATCATCCCAACCTTTGTCAACAATAACTCAAGATTCCAATATAGCCGGCAGAGCCATGTTCTACAGAGGGAATCAAGCAACTTTTTTGCCAATGATTGACTATGATGAATCAAGACTCCCACTTAACAAGGAGAGAAGTTAAATAGATTAAGAAAGAAAATACCGTTAACGTTGTGATCCATTCAAATCAACCATAACCTCTATACCAAAAGTTTCACCCTTTCAACTTAGCAAAAAGAAGATTAGTTAGACATATTAAAAGTAAACAACATGTAGAAAGATGAAATAAACATGGATTGGAAGATCAAAGAACGAAGAAGAAGAAGAACGAGAAAACACTTGGACAGAGCTTCGGTATTGAAAACTAGAACAAGAACAAAGGAAAAAAGCTAAAGATGATACAAGAACATGGAAATAGCCTAAGAAAATGGCCTAAGAAAATGACCTAAGAAAATGGCATCCTTCACCCTCCCCCCAAGGTGCCTATTTATAGAGTTTTGGGGTAGGTGAAATGATAAAAATAAAATGGTAAAATGTAGGTAAATACAAATCAATAATGGTGGGCTGCAACTTTTTTTAATTTTTTGACTATCTTAGACATCATATCGGCTCTTCCTAAAAAAACGGAAGTTGTAGACATCTTCTTTAGCTTCAAATCAATAGCTTGCTCATTTAAATTGGACATCTGTAGCTCAAGTTATGATTTTTCTACTGAAACTGCTCTTTAACATACGAAATAACGAAGTGTCTCATCTATAATCAGATTTCGACAATGAAAATGATCAAAGTAGCTCACAGAATGAAGCAGAGTTGAAGACCTATGTGTTGACTTTCAGATGAATTTGGAATCACTCAGTTCCAATGTCTATAGCTCCAAATATGATTTTTCTCGTGAAGGATCGCCAAGTGATTATTTTACCTACATAAAAAATAATTATTTAATATTGATGAATAGTAAAACGCATATGAACAGTAAAATATGCGTATAAATAGTGACTCAATGAATAGTAACCCAGTGAATAGTAAAAACGCATATGAATAGTAAAAATGCGTGAATAGTAAACAAGTGGAAAAATGGTCAGAATATAGAAATTAATTATACACAAAGTATATAATGGTGATTTAAACCCTTAATAGCAATACACTTATGAGTATTCATCACACCCCCCAACCAGATTCTTGCTAGTCCCTAGCAAGTGTAACCTAAGAAAATAAATAAAATACATAATCTAACAACTCATGACAAATCATGCTATGAATATATAACACTTGTAAACTTGACTTGCAAGTAATTAATGAAAGGAGAAAAAGTTAAGTACTTGTTACCAGAAGTAGAGGATCACTCCCTAAGTATTTGCACTTATTTTAGGTGGGTTTGTGAACATCTTACTTTGTGTTTCTCTATCCAGAGCTTGCAAGGGGATTCAACTTCACCATCACTAGATTCCCAAAAGGGGACTGCATGTAAATTTAAGTCCAATGGTCTTTATACAAGGTTGTAATGAGGCTGGATTTGATGAAAGCGGAAATCGAATGGAGGCTTTTTAATGGTGGAGTTTAAGAGAACTAGTAATAAAATGAACAATAAATATGGGCACCTAAAACACTAAATACCCAAATCCACCCTAGTCTCCAAGTCCTCTCCAAAACACAATTCCTTATCAACACATGAGTTTAAAAAATAAATATGGTTGAGTTTTAAACTTATTGAATTTAACCTTTTTTTTAACTTTTTCTTTCTTTCTTTCTTTTTTTTTTTTACCTCTCTCTGTTTCAAAATAGTTGGCCTCATTTGATTTGCACAAATATTAAGGCTGAATCTATTTGTTTTTTAACTGTCTCCCATGATTATGTGTTTATCTGTTAGAAAAAGATAAAAGAATATGTCTTTCATCTTTGCTTTAGTAAGGATTCCACATGAGTATGAGCATATATAATTTTATTTGAAAAAGAAAGGAAACAATTTGTTTTTTAGATTGCCATAAAAGAAAAAGAGGCTAAGTATTATGAAATGAAGAGTCTTATATATATATATATATATATTACTTTATTTTGCGATGGCTTTTTCTTATGATCTCGCTTTTGCCTTTTTCTATCATAAATCAAAATTTGTTTAAAACTCAACCATCCAATGATATACACTCAATTTTTATGATTTAAGCTCAACTCACCCCAAATTTTTCTACTATCACAATTTAACCACAAGATAACCCAACAAATTCTGAAGTATGCCCCACACTTATTCTTTATTTTACCAAAAACAACACATTCATTTTAATTCTCTAAGCCTATAATCACATAAGCATCACTAGTTCCAAGGACAATAAAGGATCAAAATAAAGTGGAAGTGGTTAAACATATAGGGTTCAAACAAAGAATAAGGCTATAAGACTCAAAGGGGCTCATTAAGGGATAATGTACAAGGTTAGCCTTTTGGTAAGTGGTTGGCCCTAAAATGTCATCTTCTTCCTTAAATTTACATATAAGAAGTGAGGTTAGTGAGGTTGCATGGGTCCTTAAGACCACTCATCCAAGTAAGGTCTAACTCAAAACACAAATTAAGCACTCTCAACAAAGAACTTCACACATCCTAATAAACATTAAAGGCTCAAAAGTGCTCACCGGTTATTTATTTTCCCTATGTAACAAGCAACATACTTTAACTGCTTTTAAAAATTAACAACCATTTCAAATTTACAAGGTATACATCCAATGATAATATTTCCATGAGTTGGGTTCCTAAATGCAAACAAACAACCTAAATTCATGCTAAATGTTCCTACATGCAACTATTTATGCTTGCAAAAAAAAATGTTATGCATGTCACATAAAATAGGATGCGTCTTAAGAGTGAAAAATTACTCTTTACTCAGCCATCATAAACTAAGTGCTTTGTCTAATGGTTTTAATATCAGCATGAGAGAAATTTAAAAAAAATCAAATATCAACTATCCCTCCCCCCAACCAGATTAAGACATTGTCCCTAATGTCAAAACATAGAAAAGAAGAGTGAAGAAGAAATTACCTGAAATGGTAGTTATTGAAAATGAAAAACCTGAAATAATTTAAACCAAAATAAAGAAAATGCTGATAATAAAATTAAAAGACAAGATAAACAGATCCACAAGTCCGATTGCTCTCTTCCTCAGTGCTTCATAACTTATTAAGGATTGACAACCTGTAAAGAAAAAAAATAAAAATAAAAATAAAATGACATTAATGTAAAGTGGTTGTGATTGTAGCTCACATCTTCTACTGGTTTTACGTCCAGTAACGGCTTCAACGCCTTCTATGAGTCGAGGATATGCTTCCTATTCAATTTTCTTACAAACTGGCAAACATGGTCTTTTAAAGTCAGATTCTCAAGACTATAACACTCTCATTCTTTATGAAAAATACTTTATAAACCAAGAAGTTCATGTTGCACTAATCCACAAGAATGCATCTCAAGAGTCAATCGGATATTATCCAAAGAATCCTTACTCAGGGCATTCGTGATGAATTGTATTTTATCTTCTCGATTATCTGACACCTTTCCTAAAAAACGACATTTAGTATTACAAGTCCATCGACCACATTTGTGACAGACTCGTAACCTTTTCGTTCTTCGCTTTTTGGCATAAGAGCTTTTGCCTAAGCCAAGCATGCAAGACATAAATGCATCTGGAGTTTCTCCAGCCAAACGGACTTTAGCTTCAATTAACCAACGCACATTTTCGGGAATGCCCTTGTGCATCAAAACTCTTAATCGTTCACATCTAGCTTGGTAAATCCTTTTAAGAATATTCATTGGGAGAGGAGGAAAGTATTTTCACAAAGTAGAGAGAGTAGAATCCATTGGTGAGAAAAATTGAAAGAGGAGAGAAAAAATCAGTTATTATAGGAAACTGAGAAAACCGACTTGAGAGCCACGGAGTACCGTATCCGCCACTTAATCGGGAAGAAATGGATTCTACTTTTTTACAATTTTGAAAGGCTTTGTAGAATGATGTACGTCTTTAAACAAAGAGGGCCAGTGAAATTCAGACTGCAAAATCTTTACAGCTGTTTTCTTTAACAAAAAAATGCCCTCCGAATGTTTTAAAATGAGAAAATTTAATGACATTTTTTACCTCATCCTCAGATATGATCTCATACATATTTGGTCAGGATAGTATTTGAAAAGATAAGAGTTATCCCAATAAAAATTTGTCACCCCATGTAGAAATTCCTTCTTATCTTGAATACTCCATTGAGTTGGCATCCGTCCTATCACCAAAAAATTGAAGATGTTAGCAAACCAAGGTACTGTAGTGACAGAAAATAGAAATTTGTTAGGAAAACGATAATTTATGGGTGTAGCCTCAATTGTTGAATCCGTTGTCAGCCTTGACAAATTATCAATGACACCATTTTCGGTGCCTATCTTGTTACCCACTCCGGGGTAGTCCAGTTATGGTGCCAAAATTGTGCATTTAAACTCCCAGGATTGGTAATGTTCTTTAGGCCATCAGAACACTACCCTTAGTGTACAAACCCAAGTGGCCCTCTTGGGCACTATGTAAACACATGCATATTGGTCCAACCATCATACACATATTCACATTTCATGCACACCATGGCAGCAAAGAAGGAAAACACTAGCACAAGTCTTAATCTTGGCTACCACACATTAGCGAATCTTATTAAATTCTAGTGACCAACCATTGCACCTATAATTTCCACTAATAAACTGTATCATTCTAGCCATGTACCCCCTATTTTCTAAGCCCCATTATCAAGTGGGGACTTTGACGAAACCAAGGAATTTTGTTTTACATCAATAGCCCACCTATGGACCAAGTTATGGATTTTTTAAATTGATTACAAAATTCTGACCAAATGAACAGTAACTTAGCCAATTTTGCAACATCATATCTTTGGTTACAAAGATCCAAATTCAGAAATTCCAAATTTCAGTTCAAAACCTAGATTTTATCTAGGTGTGGTCAAAATTTCATATAAAGATTCCTTCTACACAGGGAGATATAGAACTTTAAGTTCAAAGTCAAAATTCTAGTCAGTTTATGACCATTTTGCCCATACAAAATTTCATAAGTATGCAAACACTTTATTCACAAGGGGAAAGCCCTCCAAAGCTACCCCATATTTGTCCATTACACATATGAAATACATTTCCTTGCATTTAACAACTTTATGTGGCCAAAACAGAATTTACAAGTAAGCAGCCCATCATTCACACTTAGGTAGCTTTGCACCACATCACTTACATAGACAAAACATTACTCAAATGTTCACATACTTGTCCCATTTTGCATACACTACATGTACATGCATACATGCACTACAATATGTTTTTAACTCAGCTAAATACGCATCCTAAGTTACAAGAATGCCTGAAATGCAATGGACTCCATAAACAGGATGCTGGACAGCTGCTGCACAACACAGTAAGTACCACCATTAAAATTACCAAATGTGCTCCTAAAATCACCACACTTTCCAGATCATTACTAGACACATGGAAGTTTATGTACCAGAAATTTCAGATTAAAACTCAAACCACAAAGGTTAGTTTGAAGGTGATCTTTCTGCTAGACCTGAAATGACAGAATTGAGGGGAGTAAATTTCATTGAGAAACTTAGTAAGGGTAACACTTGGTTTCTTAAGGTAATGTGATCCTCATTAAAACCTGCATCCAAAGACACTAAAACACAAAAACCACAATGCATATATACAAGATATAACAACCAAATGCAGCAGTCATTCACAACAAACAAACACATGAAATGCAGCAACAACAATAACCATAGGTTAGTCCGTAAACATGCAATAAACTTAAATAAATCACTATGGCAGCCCTCCTCAAGCTAATGCTTGGCCTTAGGAGGATTTTAATAGTAGTTAGTACTAACTTTTGGCTCTAGAAACTCTCACTTTATTGCCAACATTGTGCACTTCACACTAGGTCACAAAACCTTCAATAAGTGCACTCCCTTCAATAAGCTTAGTTCATCAAGCTCATGGCTCTCTTCCAAGCTTAGCCATAGCTTCATGGATGTTTGAAAATTGCATAAAATAGTCCATAAGAGCAAAAAAACCCTTACCTTGAGTGTACGCTAAAATTGGAGCTTGATCCTAGATGCACCCAAGTCTTAGCACCACATAACTTCCAATTGCCCTTTCTTGCTTTCTTTTACCTTCAATTTTAATCTTGGAGATATGGTGGCTATGGAAGAAGTGTGGGGGTGGAGATGCTGCATTTTTTCTACTAGAAGAGACCAAATGTGGGAGATAAAGACAATGATAACCACTTATAAAGACTTTAGTGCACAAAACACACTTAATAGCCTTAATTAAGCTTTATGTCATTTTCCTTGCTACAAGACCATGGTTTCTTAGTCTTAATTTCTTGGCCCATGTTTGACTTTCTTGCCATGCTTTGGTCAGCCATCCCTTGAGTGGGATAAGTGATTTGGCCACTTAAATGGCCTTAAATGAGCTTAAGGGCATAAAAGACACTTAACAAGCTTAACCTTGCTTTATGTCATTTTCCTTCTCATTAATTATGATATCTTTGTCTTAAACTCATTGGTACACATGTGCCCACCATTGTTGACTAATTATCAAGCCTTGGCTGCCTCACCCATGGTGGGAGAACTCCAAATTGCTCCATTTGGCTTAAGGCAAAAATGTACACATCATAAGGCTTACAGTAGGACACTTAGGTCCTTTATGCCTTTTTGTGTTTTCTTTATCTTTAGTTGTCTTCCATGAGCAATTTGGTCCTCCAATAACACTTTCATACCATTTATATCCATCCCATAACTCTCCAAGTCTCTTTCTTAAGAGTTTTGCAATTGAGTACCTGAATTTCCAAAACCTTACAAAAAAGTCCATAGGTTGCGTGACAAACAAGCAACCCTTAAGGCTTTTCCTGATGACCAAGTTACCAACTTGGAACACTTTTAAGGAGGTATTGATCATGCCTTTTACCCCCCACACTTCAATCATTATGGTGAAAATTACACAATATAATGGTTTTTAGCCATTATGACACACTTGTAATTCTCCTATTTTATGAGATGGTAACATATCTTATCCTTGATCACAATGTTGAATTCTTGGAGTAATATGATCCAACGTATCAACCTTGATTTAGCATCTTTCTTTGACATTAGGTACTTCATTTCTTTGGGTAAAAGCTTCAACTCAATTTTGTGAATTTTATTTTGCTCTTCAATTTTCGGTTTCCAACATGTGTTTCCCTTCACCTGTGAAAAATCAAGCAATGAACATATGTTAGATGTATCCTGATCCATTTGTATAATCGATTCAAATGAATTAACCAGATAATTTTTTAAAGGATCAGAGATACTCCCTTCTTTGATGTGGTTTTTCCCAATAGTGTCAATGAGGCAAACTTCCTGATTTTCATCTTCCTTTTCAGGTGGCTGCTTAAGCAAGTTGAAAATATTTAAATCCAATGTCATGTTTCCAAATGACAACTTCATCAGTCCATTCCTACAATTAATCAAAACATTAGATGTTGCTAAAAATGGACGTCCCAAAAATAACAGGTATTGAATTTTTAATTTCCACTGGTGGTGTGTCAAAAAAAATAAAATCCACAGGATATATGAATTTAAATGGAGGTGCTGGTGGAGATTCAATTTGTTCTTTGCTTGGTATAGGTTCAACACCTTCTTTACTCTTAGAAGTTGACTCATCGTCTCCTTCACAAGGATCAGGAATGGATTTTTCAACAACCTTACCGCTATGAAGTATAATGATTGACTTCACTTGATCCATGGTTTGACCTTTGGGATTTGGTTGTGATTGAGAAGGAAATTTCCCTTTCTCTTGAGTGTTGAGTGCAGATGCAAATTTTGCAAGAGTATATTTTAAATCAATCATGGTTTGACTTGTTTGAGCATTGATGGACTCTTGCTTTTCAATGAATGAATGCAATGTATCTTCAAGATTTTTCCTAAGAGGAGGAACATATAGTGCATACACTTGAGATTGTTGAAAATTTTATTGGGTGTGCAAAGGTGGTTTTGACGGTTGAGCATGATTGTCACTTTTCCAACTGAAGTTTGGGTGATTTCTCCAACCAGAATTGTAAGTTTGTGAGTATGGATTTTGGGTTGGTCTCTCAAAGTTGTTCAATGCATTAACTTGTTCATGGAAACATTCTTTGAAAGAGGGCAAAGTTGGGCAATTGTTAGTGGGATGGTCATTGGTCTCACAAATGTGACAAACAACTTCTTTAACAAATTTTAAATGATCAGTTTTCTTCATTTCTAAAGCCTCATCCTTTTTAGTTAGAGATGCAAATTTTGCTTGAAGGTCATTATCTTCTTTAAAATGATATATGCCTCCATTATATGCAAGGGTTTGAGTCTTACCTGGAGCCTCATAGGTACCAGCGGTATCCCAATTCTGTGCACTCTCTGCTAACATGTCTAGGTAATCCATTGCCTCGTCAGGATCTTTATCCTCAAATGTTCCATTGCACATCATTTCTACCATTTGCTTTTCCTTAGGTGTCAAACCTTTGTAAAAATATGAGACTAATCTCCAAGTTTCAAAACCATGGTGTGGGCATGTGTTAAGTAAATCTTTGTATCTATCCCAACACTGGTAAAAAGCTTCTCTTGATTTTTGTGTGAAAGTGGTGATTTGCCTTTTGAAAGAATTTGTTCTATGGGCAGGAAAATTTTTTTTCAAAAATTATTATTGCAATTCATCCCATAAATTAACGGAGCCTGACCTAAAATTATGTAGCCAAGTTTTAGCTTTATCTTTTAAAAAAATAGGAAAAAGCTTAAGCCTGATGGTGTTCATGTTACAATTTAGGTTGTTATATGTGTGACAAACTTCCTCAAAATTCTCTTAGATGTAAGTAAGGATTTTCAGAATTAAAGTCATGAAAAGTTGGTAAAAGTTGAATAATACTTGGCTTAAAGTTGAAGTGACATGCATCAACAGGAGAAATTAGACATGATGGTGTGTTATTTCTTATGGGATTCATGTATTCTCTAAGTGTCCTAGGCCGATCTTGGTCATTATGAAAAGAATGGTTATCTTCTTATTCATTAATGTGTTCAGCCATGTTTGAAGAAGTTGAAGATTCTCTTACCAGCCTACCACTTGATGTACATGACCAAGCTTTCATACAATAACAAAATAACAAGAAAAACAAATATTAACAACAAGTTATATACGAGGCTCAGCCTTCCATACAATAATAATAAGAAAAATAAATAAAAAGGAAACAATATGAACAAAAAATAAAATATAGGAAGCTCAGCCTGCCATTTAACAACAAAAAAAATAACACAAAATAAATAAAAAAGAAAAGGTAGGAGGCTCAGCCTGCCATATAAAGAACAAATAAAATAAAATAAAATAAAATAAAAAAAAAGAAAAAAAAATTTAACTTGTACTCTAATTTTACTTCCCCGCAATGGCGCCAAAAACTTACTGCACTCTAGCAGTTGTAACCCAAGTGTAGATTGTCACAAGTAATAAAATCTCGGGAGTCCGAGTGTCGAACCACAGGAAAGTGAATTAAGAAATACAAATTACAAATTTTTAATAAAGAAAGTTTTGGTGCAAGGTGTGAACAAGTGTTGATTAAAAATTTAAATTCAAATAAAATAGCTAAGGTTATGGGATCCACTTTTAGTATATCGGTTATGATTAATTTTAGCCCATCTTACCACTCAATTGAGATCCACACATAAAGGAGGTCCCAATCGGGGTATTTAGTTAGTGTTAACGTTCATTGATCTTAAAACGCCAACACTTGCTAATGGATTCAAGTATCCATCATGTCAACATTTGTCAACAATAACTTAAGAATCCAATATAGCCGGTAGAGCCATGTTCTACAGAGGGAATCAAGCAGCTTTTGTGCCAATGATTGACTATAATGAATCAAGACTCTCTCATAACAAGGAGGGAAGTTAAATAGATTAAGGAAGAAAATACCGTTAACGTTGTGATCCATTCAAATCAATCATAACCTCTATACTAAAAGTTTCATCCTTTCACCTTAGCAAAAAAAAGATTAGTTAGACATAATAAAAGTAAACAACATGTAGAAAGATGAAATAAACATGGATTGAAAGATCAAAGAATGAAGAAGAAGAAGAACGAGAAAACACTTAGACAGAGTTTCGGTATTGAAAACTAGAATAAGAACAAAGGAAAAAAAGCTAAAGATGATACAAGAACATGGAAATACCCTAATAAAATGGCTTAAGAAAATGACATCCTTCACCCTCCCCCCAAGGTGCCTATTTATAGAGTTTTGGGGTGGGTGAAATGGTAAAAATAAAATGGTAAAATGTAGGTAAATACAAATCAATAATAGTGGGCTACAACTTCTTTTAATTTTTTGACTATCTTAGATATTAGATCAGCTCTTCTTCAAAACACAGAAGTTGTAGATCTCCTCTTTAGCTTCAAATCAATAGCTTGCTCATTCAAATCAAACATCTGTAGCTCAAGTTATGATTTTTCTACTGAAACTGCTCTTCAGCACACGAAATAACGAAGAGTCTCATCTATAATCAGATTTTGGCAATGAAAATGATTAAATTAGCTCACGGAATGAAGTGGAGTTGAAGATCTCTGTGTTGGCTTTCAAATGAATTTGGAATCACTCAGTTCCAACGTCTATAGCTCCAAATATGATTTTTCTCGTGAAGGGTCGCCAAATGATGATTTTACCAACATAAAAAATATTATTTAATATTGATAAATAGTAAAACACGTGTGTGAACAGTGAAATACATGTATGAACAGTAATCAATGAATAGTGACTCGATGAATAGTAAAACACATATGAATAGTAAAAATGCGTGAATAGTACCCAAGTGAAAAATTGCTCAAAATATAGAAATTAATCATACTCAAAGTGTACAATGATGATTTAAACCCTTAATAGCAATACACTTATGAGTAGTCATCAAAGTGGATGCATATTCTACTTTTATATTTTTTATATACTAATCAGCACTAATCAACATTATCATCAACTTAATATTTCCTACTCCAATTAATGCAGAAAATTGCAATATGAAGCAAGCATTACAGTAGCGTAGAAGAAACACAGAATTAGAAAGCATGTAGTGCTTCTTCTTATTTTTATTTAACTTCACCACATAATAGTTTAAAATCTTAGAATTTATTTACTAAAGTTCTTGCAATTTTTACTGTAGTTACAGCCTCCTCTCCCTCTTTATTACCCACCAACAGTAGTTGAAACCAAAAGTACCAAGTTCGAATTCAATCTTTTGTTCATCTCAAACAATATGTTTGTACATTAAATGGATCTGTTTGTTTGTGTTGATTGAACCATTTAGTGCAATGTGTTTCATCATAACCTAATTATGATGCAAGTATTAACATAATGTTCCTAGAGGTTTTAGAAAATCTAAGAATGATGCACATAATCACTCATTACTATGCTTAACCGCTTCCAATTTCATATTTTGAATATGTGATGCATTATCTTTGGGTCATGGATTATCTCTATTTCATGCTCTACATATTGCAGACTTTTTGCTAATTAAAAGACATATAATCTGTGAACTAATTAAGAGACATGTATTTGTATTGGTTCGACGGATCTTACAAAGAAGGATCAAGGAACAAATGGCAAGAAAACATGCATATTTTGATGGATAAGGGAACAAGAAACAAAGAAACCAGTTCTACAGTAACAGTTCTTCATGAATATTTTGAAGGATCAGGGAACAAACAGCAAGGAAGCATGCATATTTTACATCCAGATCATCAGCAATGAAGCATGCGTATTTTACATGGAAGGATTAGGGAACAAACAACCTATTAAGTTAGATATATAACATGCAAACCAATTAAAAGATATGTAACACTTATCTTAGCTTCATCTTATCGTCCACATACAGCCTTCATTCAAAAATCTAGCCATCAAGTCCAAAGGTGTCCCCTTTAACATGTAATAAAGGCAAAAATAAATAAATCAATAAATCAATGATCTAAAGGTTTGACATGGAAACATCGAAAAAAATATAGTCAGAGATAAAGGAAAAAAGCCCAAAGAATAGAATGTATTTACTTTCTCCAAAGTCGCTCCACCAACAAAGGTGGAGCATGGGCGCTGGCGGTGTTATGATGCTCAATTTTCATAGATACAACAAGTTTGCAATGCAAAAAACCCATCTAACCAAGGACAAACCAAGGAAAGAAAAATTCCTAGGTTTTTAGATCTTCACAGAACCATTTTTGTAATTGCTTGGTTTTTCACCAAATGTCTTTCACATACGTGAAGGATGATAGAAAGACGACTCAAACAAAGTAAACGTCCTAGATTTTATGTGAAAAAAATGGCATCCAACACTTTCAAACACAATATACCAAAAACAGATTGTCTTTCATAAAAATTGTTTTAGAGAACATTAAAGAGGAAATAAAACTTTACTGAATGATCTAAGCTTTTAAAAATTTTGAAAAAATGTTCACTGGTGCGGTGCCACCGTCACCGGGAAACTCTTTAAAGCAGTTGCGGTTGGCTGGGAATTCATCGCTATGACGGCCGAACACCAGGAAACTCATACTCTCAGCAGCACTGCCTCCAAAAAATTCAATCATCTGGCGGTCCAACCCCAAAAACCCAAAAGCTAGAGAGAACGAAGAGCAAGACGAAGCAGAGGAAAAAAGAGAAAATGGCAAAGTGATATGTTGCCCTAATTTTCGATTTTATACTCACCATAAATACACCCAAGTCCCTCAAGTTTATTCTTCTTACCATTCATATCCCTCATATGCTTAGCGCCTGCAAAATAATGCCTAACTTTACAAAAGCTACAGATTAGACACTCTTGGTAATGATGTCAATTTTGCTCGTGGACTGGGCCAAATTTTTATTCCTCTTCACATATTAACATCATCCTTCTTCTTTTTCTCATTCTCCTCCCTCTTTTTCTAAAATTGGAATCGAATAATTTTTTTGTATTTGTATGTAACATTTTCAATCATCGAGTGTACAAAACTTTTTCAGAGTAATATTACTTGCACAACATTAAAATTTTATCAATTTTTTTCATTTACAAAATGTAATGTTTACTTACTTTGACACTAAAATTTTGATTAATCGTAAATATTTTCTAATCGTACTAATTATTTTCAATACTTTTAAACATTTGCGTGTTATCATTTTTTTTTAGTTTTTTTAAATTTTCTAATTCTTCTTGCTGTTTTCATAAGATTTGAGTTAATTTATTTTAACTTAATTCAATTTAATAAAAAATGACTTATCTTTATTTTTATTTTTTTTGTCCGTAACTAATTTTATTTAAAAAAAAATATTATGTAGATATAATAATCCATCAAAAAATAAAATTTTCATAATATTATTAAATTATTATGAATTTTTTCTTTATAATGCTTAAATATATAAAAATTTTAAAATATCATAAAAATGTGCTTTCAAATGGATTATTAGATCTATATAATATTAGTTTTAAAATGAAATTAGTTTTAGGTAAAGAAAATGTAAAAATAAAAATAAATTATTTTAAATTAATTTCACTTAAGTTAAAAAAAAACTACAACATTGTTGTTCCGTTCCATAAAATAGATCATCCTTAAAATATGTGACTGCTTCCTTTGCATATGATATTGTCCCGTCCATTGTATGCCTTTGACTTGATCCCAACCTTAGGAAAGTGACAATTTAGGTACTCCTTATGTTGTTTTCAAATTTTGAACATGGATCGGGGCAAATTGAAACTTTTTTGGGCTTTTTTTTTTAATTTAAATTGTGCCTCATTTTCTTTAATTAGTTGAGTCCATTTTAATTTCTTAATTTTCTTTTGTGCCACAATGAAATTTTATTTTTTGGGCATGAGGAAATTTTTTTATTTCATACCACATACAACTTCTTTTCAGATAATAAAATATATGTTTATATATTAACTGCTATCCCGTCCATTAGACGGGTTATGAAACTAATTTATAATTAATTCCCTTCAATTTTTACTATTAAGAAGCAAGGTTTACACTAATTCTCATAACTCCAAATTAGACAATTAAAAGTTTTATTTTTCTCAAAAAAGACTTAATCGCACACACGTAAAGTTATGTGACTCATTTTGCCCTTTTATCGAATCGAAGTACTGAACGCATTATTTTTCCTTTTTCAGAAAACTACCGTACCTTTCCCACTACTGCAGCGTGGAGTTTTCCAGCCAAAAGCCCAAATCGTACGCTCTTTGAAACCTCATTTTTCCCTTTGTATATCTTCCTTCTCGTTAAGAAGCTTCTTGCCTAAGAAAAAGAAAATTCTGCTCCCTTCGGTCCATCCAACAAATACACAACAAATTTACCTTTCCGAACTCTAATATAATTATTCGATTCAATTGGACTTTTATTTAAAAGTTTTATCAAAACCCAAAACCCCCCACCCCCCGTCGGTTTCTTGTTTCCGGCATGGAAATCTTCAGCAAAGCCAAGGCCGTCAGGTTCTGTAGCCACCTGGATAAATACTTGATCGCCGACGACGACCAGGAAACCGTCCGGCAGAGCCGAAACATCGCCGGCAAGAGAGCCATCTGGTTCGTCGAGTCGATTCAGCACAAAAACGACGTTGTCCGCCTCAGGAGTTGCCACGGTAAGTACCTCACCGCCTCTGACGTTCCCCTTCTTCTGGGCATGACTGGGCAGAAGGTCACCCAGACTTTCACTGAAAAGATTCCTGGCGACTCCAAGATCGAGTGGGAAGTCATCGCTGACGGCTTCCAATGGAAGTTCAAGTCTTGCTCCAGCGGCAAATACCTCCGCGCCAACGGTGGCACCCCGCCTTGGCGCAACTCCGTCACGCACGACCAACCGTACTCCGGCTCCACAAAGAACTGGGTGATCTGGGACGTCGAGCAGGTCCAGGTACCGGAGGCCGCTGACTTTTCAGAGTACTTGTCGTCCGTTTCCAGCTTCTCGTCGGTCCCCGATGATGTCTTGGAGGCGTTAAGCGATGAGGTCGCCGGGTCCAAATGGGATCCTCAGTCGCCTGTTTCGGTAATGAAGTCGTCGCCCAGGTTTTCGATGATATCCAGGAAGTCATCTTCTGCGAAAAAGGTACACCATTTCCTTCGCCCTTCGGTTTTTTTTTTTCCACAGTTTTTTTTCTATTTCTGACGAATTTATTATTATTATTTATTATCATCGAAATTATTATTTTATTTTGGTTCATTAAATTACTCTATGTGCAGATAAATATAAGATTAAGATAAACATCATCAATTAGAAATCTGATCTCAATAATTAAAAGGTTGACAAAGACTTCCTGTCTTTACATAAAATGTTGATCAAATTTATGTGTCTAGTAAGAATGTAATAGTAGTATTTTTTTTCCCTATAGTAATAGTTTTTTTACTGAATTAATTATTTTTTGGATCGTTTAATTAGCAAGGCACCGAAAGTGTTATAAAACAATTTATATTACACAGATTATATGTAAATAATTTTAAGCAACGTATACACACAATTCTGTCGCAAATTATTATTTGCTACACATCAAGTAGTATGGTTATATAGGTATATAACAACTCATATCATATAGGTAAATAACAACTCTTATTTACCTTAATTGTATTGTGTGCGTATAAAGAAAAACTCTTATCATATAGTTAAGTAACAACTCTTATTAGTAAGAATAAGATCATTTAGGTGGCGGAGAAAAATATTTCATTTCCCTTTTCATTTTTTTTGATAAAAAATTGCAGGTATAATGCGTTCTAAGGGTATGAAAAATTTTACTAGCTCTATCACATATTATTTGAAAATTTTCACTTTTTTGACTTAAGTTTGACTTCAATTTATTCATATTATTAATTGTTAAAAAAAATAAAAAATATATTTAAAAATTATAGGTATTTATTTATCATTTATATATAAAGATTTTTTATTTATATACTAAAACATTAAAATAAAAAATTATAGATTAATTGTTGTGAATGGTGAATGTTGCAAAAAAATTTGAGACTAAGAGTACTTTTAAAACTTTTAAGAATTCATGCATTAAAGTGAAGAAATTTAAAATAATTTTTTTTTTCGTTTTAATATGTGAGTTTTTATAGTCTATACATACATTCGAACTTTTAGTGAAAATTTAAAAAACATGATACTTTTTACACATATAAACACCATTAAATCCCTTCCTCGGATAAAATTTCTAGACATGGAAATGTATGAGCGAGTGGGAATTAATTAGAGAAATTGGCTGATCACTTTAAACATTTAACCATTTTTTTTATAGAAACACTTAAGCACTTTAACGCTCTACTTAATTATAAGCTAATATTACTTGGCTCTGCTTATTAGAGAAATTTCTGCGTATTACAAGACAATATTTCTCTGTAGATGGATCTGACCATTCCCACTAAGAAGCAAACTCCACTTAAATAACCATTGCATGACTTTTGGGCAGAAAATTCAACCCACCAACCTCCACCATTGATTTGATTAGCACTTAAACTTAGGATAAGTTTTGAATTAGATTTTTTTATTAACTTTGTCCTCATAAAATAAAATCCTCACCTTTTGAACCATATCTTATTTGTAGTCAGTCTGCCTATTTCAACATTAATTTGGAATGAAGTACTAGTATGACTTAAATTAGTATTAAACTAAATGTTTAAAGTAATAGCTTATATCTAGGTTGAAACGTTAAATTTCAAAGTCTATCAATTGTAAACTTAATTGCAAAAGTCCTAAAACCCTTTTTACCCTTTGAACTTTGTCCACTCATGCACTTTATTGCTCAAATTTTAACTCTGGTTGACTTTCCCTTATACTTTACAAACGGGTAAATTTCATTCATGGTCCCTAATCTTATTGCATTGTCCTAATCAGGTACCTAACTTTCATTTTGTCCTCTTAAAGTCCTTAACCTCCCTATTTCTGTCTCAATAGTGGTTCTTTCGTCATTTCCATAGTTAACTTTGACAGAATTTTTGTGATAAATACCAACATTGATCTTTTATTTTTTTATTCACACTCAAATAACCCTCGAGCTAATAAATTTATCACTACAACAATCATCTCTATCTCTCTCCTTCCCCACCAACTCTAGCCACCACATCCTAGCCCATTTACTTGAGATCACATCCCCGTATCCTCATCCCCATTTGCTACCTAAAAATCGGCAAATTTACCACTATCTTCATAAACCTAAACCCATTAACCCTCCCAAGCCCTTTGCATGACACTTCCCTTAAACCCAGAAATTTGTCTTCTCCTCCTTGATAGCCATTGCGGCCTATGCCCTGTTGCTTGCACCCGAGAGCCGATTTGATCAACTACAAAGATCTCATCGATGTGCTCAGGAGCCACGTCGGCCTCCATCCCCAAACTTGTCGTGGCGTCGGCGATGGTAATTGTGGGATATGAATTAGTGATGGAGAACATTAGGCCAGATCGTGGAAGATCAACGATGGGTCAGTCGGCAGGGATGTCAAGCACCACAGTGACGCCTTGGATCAGTCACCTTAATTGGCCTATGTTGCTTCGGAACCATTCAATTTCGTGCCTCCAAGGATGATTTCATGGCTGCTTTTCTAGATCTACGCCATCCCACATCACGCCCAGCTTTTCCTTCCACTGCCCAGTACTTCGGTGATGTTGATGAGATGATGTGGAAAAAGAAATTTTGATAGGGGTTTCTAATGGTGAGATAGGTGGTGAGATAGAGGTTTTTGTCCAGTAGGCCAAGGAGAGACTGGGGAATAGTGGGAGCATAAGATTGTAGGTGGATGAAGAGAGGAGGAGATGGTGATTAGAGTTTTAGTTTTATAGGTTTGAGGGTGCTTTGCTCAGGAAGGAGAAATATAGGAAATATAGTTGGTATTTGTAACTTGAATTCCGTCAAATATAACCATAAAAGTGACAAAAGGACCATGATTAGAACGCGATTGGGTGCGTTGAGGACTTTAAGAGGATAAATGAAGATTAAGGGCCGATTAGGATGGTGGAATAAAATTGGGGACTATAAATGAAATTCACCCATTTACAAAATGGGACGTTTTGACCTCTCAACCCATTAAAATAAAGCACATGAAGTCAGAGGCCTAATTGCTATTGTAGAATGGTACTTTTGGTTACGCGGGGACTGAAACGAAAGATAAATGAAAGGTCAAGGAGTTTTCCCACATAATCACAATTTTGATCATTAAAGGGGTATGTTATTTTTTATCAGCGAAAAAGTTATAAGGTATTGTCTGACGAAGAAGAGAATTGCAAATAGAAGAAAAGTACTGATTGCAAAACTCAAAACTCTCAAAAACTCTGATCATCAATAATAACTATTTTTACCAATACTAATTATCTTAGATTTTCAGATCAAAAAAATAAAAAGACAATTAAAAAGAAAACTTTTAATAGAAACTGAAGCTAAAGCAAATAACTCCACTGTATCTTCCCAAACAAATCAATTAAAGCTCCCAACAGAAAATTCAACATTAGAATCACTGAAACACATGGATAAAATCAAACACATCCAAAAAGGCAAGTCAAAACGCATCCCAAATTCGAATACGATCTCAAACAAGCATGTTAAACTCTCAAAACTCAAGCACCTCATACCAAATCGAAACCACAGACATAATCAATCAAAAGTTTATGAGCCCCGTGTTCCCAACCTTGCTGGCAGCACATTAGGCCATTCTAGGTAGAAAACTTAGATTTTAGTAGCATCGCACTTCAAAATACCAGACATTTAGAAATAGTTAAATAATAGACACTTCATCCCCTAAACTTTTTAATAATATCTTCTAATTGACTCTTCTATTGTAATAATTCTAAGTATGAAAAAAAACTCATGAAAAATGAAACAACTCCAAACAGAGCTGAAGCTTGAGGAACATGATTCTATGAAGACACGATCGTAGTCGTGATGGCGTTAATAGTTTCAAGGTTTCATTCACATGAGTTAACGCAAGTGCCTTGACCTCTCTAGCTCCGCTTTTATGATTCTCATTATTTGAATAGAAATCGAATAATTTATTATTCATTCTTTTCAAGCTCTATATCAGATTGGAGTTCACTCTAAATTCAACTAAAATTTGAAATATTTTCTACGATTTATAAAGAAAGTTCGTCCCTCTGAAAAACACAACAACGTTTTCTTCAGTTTCGAAGTCTCTAATTCTAGTTCAAACACTTTTCCCTGCTCCACCTTGGCTTTGAGATCTTCTCTTTGATCACGGTTTCTTTTCCTCATTTAACCTAGAAAGGAAGCAAAACGTGAATAGAGTGGATTCCACGAGCTCATTGTTTCGCATATATCCCAGCAAAAGCTTGGGTCTGGAATTTATCATGTTAAGAGAAATACAATACAATGTTGCTCCTTCACATTTCATTTTAACTCTTGTTTCAATCTTCACATAACAAAAAGTATCTTTTTTTGCAATAGCAGTTAGGCATGTGAATGCACGTGCTTTATTTAAAAATAAAAAGGTTAAATGGGTAAAATATCTTAGTTTTTAACGCAGGCGACTAATTTCACGTTGGCGAAAAGGCCTAAATCTTAGTTAGTCCTCTATATTTTCCAGATAGCACGAATTAGTCCCTTAACTTTGAATCAGTATAACTTAGTCCTCAAACTTTCCAAATGGTGTAACTTAGTCCTCAAAGTTTTCAAAATGGTGCAACTTAGTCCCACGGCTGTTAAAATAAACTGCAAACTTAAATTTTTAACTTTCAATCTTTTGGCAAAAGGACCCTTCCATTTATAAATTTTCATTATCACTAAATCCATGGATTAATAAGCTTTACTAAATTGCTAACTAGGTAATTAACTAATTAAATTACTTACAAATGATAATTTAAAAATTATGTATAAAAATTTTAAAAATTTATAATTGTCTAATAATTTATGTTTAACTTACTTTTAGAAATTATTTTGATTGATTTACTAAAAAGTAAAGGAAACTTTTATCTACTTCACTTTTACATTGATTGTTTCTTTTTTTATTATCTTCATTTCTTTGGCTTCAATAATTTTCCTATTTTATTAGATTTCATAAAAGATTGATTTGTGATTTTTAATTACATATCGAATTATTCTTGATTTGTTTGGTTATGTCTCTATCTACTCTAGCCATATATAGATAAAAGTAGTGCAATTGGTAAAAAAATTAAAAAAAATCATTTAATTACTTGATTAGAATATTGTATTGCTATTTATTTTATGGATTCCAACTAGTACTTAGAATAAAAGATCCAAATTAAACAAAAAGAAGACATTTAAATATGCAAGAAATTGAATAAATAAGAAAGTAAAAAAAAAACAGGGGATGAAGACAAGGGGAAAATTATCAAAAAGTTAAAGATCGAATGATTTACTGGTGTGGATAAACTGCTAATAATAGCAATTTATTTAACATAAAAGTAAGAAAATATTTAGAAAAATAAATGAACAAAGTAAAAGAGGAAAGAATAAAAAAGGATTTTTTACTTTCTGATAAATAAATGAAAATAGATTCTCTAGGTGATCAGTTAAATATAAATAATTAGATAATGGGAACTTATCTAAATTTGTGTTCATTTTTTTTAATTATAAATTTTTAAATAATTTAACTATTTAATTATTTAGTTGGAAATATAGTAAAGTTGGCTAATCCACAAGTGTGGTGTGAATGATAGTTTCTAAATATAAGGATCATTTTGGTGAAAGATTAAAAGGTTGAAAAAAAAAATAAAGATTACAATACTATAACCCACGACAAATGTGATAGTCCCATCTAGGCCATCCGTTTGTGTGGGAGCATCACATCTGTTGTCTGTTACAAAGTAATTTTCTAATTTTTTTCATTTTAAGTTTTATATATGAATGTACTATAAATAGATATAGAAATAATAATGTCATTTTCCTTCTTTTTATTTTAAAAATAAAATTTAAATCGTAAATGTTAACATAGCTAACATTTGGAAAAAAAATTTCATCTTGCATTTATCCTTATATAGTCTTTCTTATAAATTTTATTTATTTTAGGAAAATTACAATGACAATAATTAGAATTTATATGAAATTGTGTAAAAACCATATTCATTATTTTATCCTCAAAATAATATTTTACTATTGTTTTTGTCCTTTTTAGTAAGTAATAATATATAACACAGTATACCATGAGATATAACTATAAGTTATAGGGTATGATAAACCATGAACAATAACTGTAGCATAAACCTAAAAAATTGATGATGTTATCTTTTATTTTTATCTTTTATTACTTCAATCGTATTTGACATTTAAGGGAAAAGTGTTGGAGACAGTGTTTGAACCCCCCAATCTAACCAGATGTTCCCTTATGCTTAAGCCAACTGGGGATTGAAGTTATCTTTTAGTGGGGTAAATGACAAGTATAATTCATAAACTATTCCAATGTTATTTAATTAGCCCGGAATTATGAATTATTACATGAATCATCCTCAAACTATCCAATTGTTACATTTATTTTTCTACCGTTATATCATGTGTTAAAAAGTGACAAAAAATGGTAAAAAATTACAAAGTCAGTCTTAATACTTAGAAAACTTTTCTATTTAAGTCTTAAAACTTTATGTTTTCGAATTTAGTCCTAAAATGTGTATACCTAATTAAACACAAGAAACATGCACTTGGCGGATCATAATTAAACACTATCATACTTATGTTTCCAGTTCCACTAAATGATTAATTAGTGACAAACAAAGGGTGGTCATTTGAGCTAAGCCGTTAGCATCATTGGCTCTGTCCTATTCTAACCCCTTTTCTTTTTTTTTTTTTTTCTTTGTGTACAAATATGGACACAAGTAGTGAGGTTTCCCATGCTTGCTTCTTTCTATTTTTTCTTCCCCACTCCCCAGACGTTTTTATTTTTCATTATTCTTTTTTTTGGATAACGTTAGCTAGTTGCTTGATTGCGCCTACTTATCTACTGTATTTGGGCATAGTGATCCACCGCCGTTTTAATTCAGCTGAATGTGTGATGCACCGCTGTTTCTATCTCTTCAGCTGATCTTAGCTTACACTCTTCTTCCATTTAGAAAATTATAGTAATTCTAATAATATAAAAAAAATGACTTTTTCCAACGGCTTCGCTTTGGAAAATGATCTCACATTGGAAAATTGGATTTTCTAATGTGAAGCCGTTAGCAAATCACACATTTGAAAAGAAATTTCCTATGACCTAAGGGTTGACCATTGGAATATGAGCCATTGAAAGTTTTCAACAGCTTAGCCACATAGAATTTTTTTGAACGGTTGAGCCGTTGGAAATATATCAATAGCTCAAGCCGATAGAAATTTCCAACGGTGCTTTTTCAAAAAAAAATAAAAAAGTACTAAAATTATATTTTTTTTTTACAAAAAAATATATTTTAAAATTATATTACAAAATTATTTTTTATATTTATTATAATTACATTTTATATTTACTAAAAATATATTTTATATTTAAACACAAACTCAAAAAAATCCAAATTTGCACAGTCACAAAACCAGAACAAAATCAATTTAAGGAGATATAAGGAAAATAACAAAATTTACGGAAATATAAATTGAAAATCACAAAAACCATATCGAAATAAGATATGCAAGGCAAACTGAGGAGACTGAGGCAAGAAATGATGGGCGAGGTGGTGAATGATGGCGAGGAATGGCAAACAATAAGACTAAGGCAAATGATGGCGTAGAATGACAAGTGATAACGAGGAATTGTGAGGCCAAGGAGTTGAAATAACAGATGATGGAACAGCAAAACGGAGGTGAGGTGAGGTAGGGCAAACAGCCAGGTGAAGGAGGAGGAAGGGTGAAGTGAAGAAACGACAGAGTAAAGGTGACAGAAAATAGATTATGATGAAGAAATGTTGAAGGAAGAGCGGCTATGAAGAAATGGTTGTGGAGGGAGGCGAAGGACAAGAAATGAGTGATGATAGAGAGAAAAGAGGCAGGGGAGGAACGACAGAGAAAAAGGATATTAGGGTATATATAGTTAAGGTTAGGTTGGGTCTAGGTTAGGTTGTATGAGTTGGATTATAAATTATTATTATTATTATTATTATGTGTGTGTGTATAAATTATAGGTAGATTTTTCAAGTCAAATACCTATAGGAACATATAATATACCTAGAAATAATCAACAAAATATTATGATACGTTATATTATATGATACATTATAATATATATTATGATATATAGAAGATACATTATATTATGATATATATGATACATACATTATTGTTATTATTATTATTTGTAAAAAATATTTTTAAAATACTACGTTTTAAAATTGTAAAATTATACCAAATGAATAGCCCCTTTTTCCAACAGCTTTTGCATTGGCTGAAGTTAAAATTTTAAAATTTTCAATGACTAGGCCGTTAAAAACTTTCCAACAACTTGGTGAGTTGGAAATTTCCAACAAACAGGTCGTGGGAAATTTTGGTCTTTAAAATTTCCAACTCTCGGTCATTAGAAAATCATCTCCTTTTTTTCCAACAGCTCATCATGTTGAAAATTTCCAATGGCCTGGCTGTTAGAAATTTGGCTGACAAAAAATGCTTGTTTTTTAGTAGTGTAACTCATTCCACCACCACACTACACTACCCAAGGAGCAAGCAACCGACCAAAACTAGCAACAATAAAACAATATAGTCATAAATTCTGGAACGTGGGTCTTAGTGTCAGAGCTCAAACCATAAGAGCCAAGAGAAAAAATGGGGGATTTTGTTACCTTGATCTTGAAAGAGTAAAAAATAGATGCTTAAGAAGAAGTGATGTTGAGGTGTAGAACTACCAGTGCTACACTATATCCAGCTAAATCTTGAAGCCTATAGGTATTAAAATAGAGACACATAATAGCTTAACATTGATCCAGTTTGCTATATCAACCCAAATGCATTAAAAAAGTCTTTATAAGACATAAAGACAGGATAGGAAAAAAATAAATTAAGTATAGGATGTTACCCATTCTAAGTTAATACTTGAGAATGTACTGAGAAAAGACTCAAGAAAAGGGCATAAAATAATAATAAAACTATATTTTTTGTAGTTTCACTGCAAGCATTTTTTCATGAGATGCAAGTCACTTGAAGGTGTTTGCTTCATTTCAAGCAACTAGGGTATCAAGAGAAAAACAGAAGAAGGTAGCAAATGTGAGAAAATAGTTTAGAGTTATCATTCAATCTAGTGCAAACAATGACTAAGAAACTAGAAAAAGACAAAAAAAAAGACATAAAGAAAAAGAGGTCATAAATGCATTTATAACTTTCTAGCGAGGGAGGCATGGTAGCTGTGATGGTGGTGAAGTGGATAGAAGGCAAGGAAGTTTATTGGAGGGTGGGTGAAGATTAGTTATATATGTTTTATGATTGAACTAGGAACTCGTAAAGTTTTAGAACTTAAATAGAAAATTTTTCTAAGTATTAGGATTGATTATGCAAATTTTTTTAAATTTTTGTTATTTTTTAACATTTGGTATAACAGTAGAATGACGAGTGTAGCGATTGATAGTTTGAGGACAATTCATGCAACAATTTATAGTTCCAGAAAGATTAAGTAACATTAGGTATAGTTTAAGGATGATATGTGTCATTTATCCCTTTTGGTATGTCACATAATTATTGTCACACTACCTAAAATGAGAATATATTTTTTAATTCTACTTTTGTTTTTTTTCAGTGTTTGAAGTTTATGTAAGAAAAGAAAATAAAGGATATTGATAAAAAAATTAATAAAAATAAGAGGAAATTACAAAAGTTGTAGTTTGGCATACCTATACTTAATCACTATTATCTTTGAAAACATATGCTTCAACCTCTATTTTTTTTACTTTGTCCGACAACAATTTTTAATACTCTAATTTGAACTATTTTATAATTATATTATTACAGTAATCTCAAGCTATGTAATAATTTTTTAACAGTTAACTCACATTTAAAAAGAATATTATTTTATATTTTAGGAAGGAAAAATTGACTTTAAAATGTGTATAACTCTAGAAACAAATATTAAACACATTAATAACAAATTCATTTTAATTTAAGTGAATTGATTTATTTTAAATTTTACATCTTTTTTGCCTGAGACCAATTTCATTTAAAAGCCAATATTATATAGATGCAATAATCCATTTGAAAGTAAATTTTCATGATAATTTTAAATTTTTATGAATTTTTTTAATACCTTAAACTAAAAAAATTTATAAAAATTTAGTAGTATTACAAAAATTATATTTTCAATGGATTATTGCAGCTACATAATATTAACTTTTAATTAAAATTAATTTTAAATAAAAGAGATATAAGAATAAAAATAAACAATTTTATAATAAATTGACTTAAGCTAAAGTAAAATGAGTATAAAATTAAACAAAGATAATACCGATTGAGAACTTAGTGCCGTACCGTATAAGAGAGGTAGACAGTGATCGGTAGGATATGAAAACAAGTGAAACTACAAAAATGGGACGGAGGGATATTCACTTAAAAGAAAAATTATCTCCATAAAAGAAAAAACTAAAAGAAAAATTAGCAAACGCGTACATTTCGGCGCGTCGGCTGGGTGTTGTAAGACTCCGACGGAACGGCGGTGGTTAAAGAGACGAAACTTCGAACCAGAGTCGGCAAGTCTCCCAAAGTCACCGCCTCGTCGATAGCTACCGCACACGTAGAAGTAAATTTAAAAATTCAAGGAGGGCGACCAATTTTCAACGCCTAGATCTCTCTTCTCATTTGCTTAAACAGCTCCGCTCCTGTTCTGTTGCCAGAAATCGTTGAACAAGTAAAGATTTGATTTCAGGGGGTCAGATTTGATCGGATCCGGACCGGCATGGAGCTGTTTCACAACGCCAAGGCCGTCCGTCTCCGCAGCCACCATGACAAGTACCTCCTTGCCGAGGACGACGAGGTCTCCGTCTCCCAGGACCGCAACGGCTCCTCCAAGTCCGCCCGCTGGACGGTAGAGCGCGTCCCCTGCTCCGACTCGATCATCCGCCTCAAGAGCTGCTTCGGCAAGTACCTCACCGCCTCGAACCAGCCCTTCCTCCTTGGCGTTACCGGTCGCAAGGTACTGCAGACTCTCCCCGGCCGCCTGGACTCCTCTCTCGAGTGGGAGCCCGTACGAGACGGCACCCAGGTCAAGCTCCGCACCCGTTACGGCAACTTCCTTCGTGCCAACGGGGGCCTTCCCCCTTGGCGCAACTCCGTTACTCATGATATCCCCCATCGGACCGCCACCCAGGACTGGGTTTTGTGGGATATTGACGTCCTCGAGATTGAAGTCAACTCCGACGCCGCTCCCCATACGTCCATCCCCCACGCTGATTCTCTTGACTTCGATTCGACTAGTCCTTCTGCCATCTCCGCCAAATCTGGTGCCTTCTCCAGACAAGAGGTTGGTTACCGATCGATGCTAAACTTCAAACGTAAACTAATTGATTAGAGTGCTAATTGATCAGTTAATTGGTGCAGTCGAATGATTCTTATGTTGGGTCGCCGCCCAAGTCGGAAGGGAGGACGATATACTACCATGTTGCCGAGAAGAGCGGGGAGGTCGATATCGATGCTGTGGAGGGGAACTCACTGAGTTTCAAGGGGAACGGAGTTGATGAGTTGACTCAGAGATTGAAGGAGGAGACAGGTCTTGCAGATATCGTGGTCTGCACGACAAGTCCCTTGAATGGCAAGCTTTACCCTCTCCGCTTGCAGCTCCCTCCCAACAATGCCGACATGCATGTCGTCGTGCTTCCCCTCTCCCCCAAAGGTGGCATTGCTGCTACTTATCCGTGTTTAACTTTTTGAACTGCTTATTGTCTATGTTGCTTGGTACATAGTTACTTGGTTCTGTTGTGCTTAATCATTGATTTGGGTTCCTTGATTTAGTTCATTTTGGAATAAGCAAGCAACAGATACAAGATTCTTGGTGGCGACTGCAAGCTTTACTGGATGCTTGCTTTACTGAGTTGGATCTATTGATCTCATTCTTTTTTTACTTGATTCTTCTCTCCTCATTTTGTCAAGTTTCTGCACAAAAAATGGAGCATGAAAAATTTGTATCATTCATCTGATAGTCCTTAACAGGGCCATTGTTATATGAATAATAAATTGACATCCATGGATGCATTCACCAGGGCATGTTTGTTGCTAAATTGAAAGTATTAAAAAGGAGCATGAGTAGTTATGGTTTCTGTTTTGATTTCTTCTCTTTTGGATAAAATGGTGATGTCAGTGCTCCTGGTCATTTTACTACTTTAGTATTGGGCAGTGTTGGATATCCCTTGTTGCACATAAAAAATCCCAGCTAGAGAATAAATCTGGAGTCTGTCCAACAACCTGGACTCAACTCGATGTTGCTGTAAAGTTCTATCATTTGCCAAGTCTCTAGAGAACCATGATTCTCTTCGATGGATAACTTCTATTTGTCATGACTCAATGAGGTGGATGTGTATTGTTATAGGAATGCTTCTATTCCCCTAGAAATTACATTCATTTCCAGTTGCTGAATCGAGCCTTTCCTAATATGTTTGGAAGTAAAAGAAATAGGCAAACATTGCTTCCTTTGGAATTTTTGGACAGCCAACGAAATTGCAATCTTGTAAAGACATTTGTTATGCAACACTATTCGATTCCGTTCTGTCCTCTCATTTTCTGGATACTGTTTTATGTCATTGTAATACTGTTTGATGTATTTACTGGATATTGTTTCATATGGTTGTATTTCTGTCTAACTCATAGCTTTCTTACATTTTTGGGTTTCAGTTGAAAGAGAATTTACAAATGAAAGGGCCGTTGTTTAAGTTACGAAGAAGATTGGTGTATTTGCCACTCGAGTTTGGCACTACAAGCTCCAGCTCAGGCACTTTCTTGCATCATCAGAAACAATCCTGCAACATAAGTAAGGTTGCAACTTTGTGCAGAACATTTTCAAGAAAATTTAGGAAAAAAACGTCTTAACACTGCAACATATGACATGCAGTTGAGATAGTTATTCTCTAAGCCCTTAGAATATATATCATTGGTTTCATTGATTGGTTTATTGATGTTAATATTCTGAATCTGAAGAAGCGTTTCTTACATGTGTTGGTGTTAGCACCTCATCTTGACCAGGCAGAGGCTCATGATTTAGCTTTAAGAACTAGGAGGTGTTGAGTCGGACTGAAGTAGAATTCGGGTTCGTTAAAAATTGAGGATCAATTACAGTCGAAGAAATTGGTTTTTGAACAAGTCATATTTTGCATCTCTCTAAATCGGCTTTTTTGGATCCTTATCTCCTCTTTCAGAATAAGGGGTTGAAGTAGGTTAGTTTTTGGCGTACTTTCATGCACTTCAACTCAGTATAGGGAATTACAAGATGTATGTCATATTTATCTTGTCATGACCCAAGCCACCCTTACCTTATGCACACTAGTGCTTGTGAGGAGTTGAACATCTCATAAGGCCAATTTATAGACATAGGTGGCCTGAGCCATAACATGCTAGGATGCTTAGCCAATTTCATTTTCCTTTAAGCTATTGCTTAATGGATTTAGTAAAAAATCACTATTATTTCTTGGCCCGTAATATTTCTTTTTACAGCATAAGTGGATTGTCAAACTTAGATAAATGATTTCTTGTCTAACAAGTCAACACATGTGGTTGAGGTCAACCTTTCCATGCATTATATTTATATTTATGCTTGCTTTCATTTAGCTACATTTCCTTTTTTGTTAGTTGGTATTTAACACATCTTTTACTTATACATCACATCAAACTATCGTACTAGCCTTACAAAGTTATCTTACATAAAAAGGATCAAAAAGTGGGTCAACTAGCTATACTAGTCTTTTATACATTTTTCCCAAGTTTTTCTCATAAGTTAACTAGGAACCTCCCAAATAGGATCCTAGTGTTACTTCAATCTTCACTTGCCAGGCGGACATCAAGTGGAAGACATACTGTAGGGGTTTCTTATATATCAATACTGTACTATAGGTCATTAGACTCACCACGGCTACAAAGCTAGAATGTTCATGTACGAACCAAGCAGACTTGAAGAAGTCAATTTTTAGAGTCCCTTCCTGAAAAATACAAAGAAAATGGGGCATGAGTAATTAGTACTCAGTAAAAGAACAACAAAGCATCTAGTGCCTATAATACTATAGGCATATTATTAACAAAAACATCTCTATAAGTTAACCTACATCCAAAGACAAGGAAACAAGAAAACCATACAGAGTATATGAACATATAACATATATAAAATAAGGGTTAGCACACGCATCCAAATACAGAAGCGCACGTGCGCGTACAAACACACAAGACTCACAGTTTTAAAAGTCTAGTCATAGTAAGCATTCATTTAATTCAGCAATTCGATTTGAAAACAGAGAGTTTCAGACCAAATTTCAAGCTTGGCCACAATTTGAAACAGGTTATAATACTTGCCCATATTTATAGTTCCAGCTAGAAACCGTAAAGCATACAGCATACAGAGTGCATAAAGCACACAATGCTCCTTACAGAGCACTTAGGTTCATATGGAATTGAACCATCTCTTAAGGCACTTTCTTCCCATGAAATATACGGAATATGGTCTGTATTCAAATGGAAGAAACAAAGTTGAACCCTTACCAATTGTAAGAAAACAACAACTCGTTGCCTAACCAACTTCGGCCAAGGTAACCTCCTTGAACCTCCAAGCTTATCACCTTTATTCTTGTTTGTTTTTTTTGTTTTTCTCACTCTTTCCCTGGTATAAAGTTTAGTAATTCTAGCAATTTAATTCCCTGAATAATCAGGGTTTTACCTTCTCAAGAAGCTATTTATAAGTTGTCAATAAGTCTTTGGTCCTTAGGCAAAATTTATAAGTGATAACCGGTTTGGAAGCTTAGTTTCCTAAGCTTGACTTGGAAGTTATTACAACTCTTGCATGCTTTAAGCATCAAAAGTCCATGGTTTAATGGCTTTACAAGCTTCGAAGAGGCTAACTTTGCCTAAGCCTTTAATTTAGAGGAGGGCATTAGTCAAAAAGTAAAAGAAAGTAGCAACACTATAACTGGTTAGATGCTAATCTTTTGCTTGGTTTTGTTTCTCATTTCCTTTAGGAAATTTACAACAGCCCCAGTAGCCTTTGTGTCATAAATTTCCACGACTTAATGACCTCAAGAAATGTCTAAGAGGCTGCTAGGAAATTACCTTAGCTTTGTTCAAAGTGGAAGAATACAACCGGTCATCAACTTAGTCTTCGAGACTAGTTTTAGTCTTGGTTTTTTGTCTTCTTTCTCTTGGCTGATTTTCGGTGATTTCCGTCAGGTTTCTTGCCCACATTTTCCACCATTTGATTGCTCAAAAAGGGGCCAATAAGCTTCCAAGATGATGACATAAAATTTGGTCAATGTAAGGTGGCATATCTTATGCTTTAGCCTAGTTTTGCTTCGGTTTTGGCTTAGCTCTTTGTCTACTTTTGTTGGCTGATTCTTGACTTGAAATTTGCATGATTTGTACTCTCATTTAATGCCAAGAAATGTCTAAGAAACTGCTCAAATAACTTCCAAGAATGTGTAGATTTTTGGTCAATATTAAAGATACAATCAGGCCTGAATTTGGTGTTTCTCCTTGTCTTTACCTCCTAATTTGCTTTAAATTTGTAAGCCACCTATGGCAAACTTTTCAGTCCGTATTTGTTATTTCAAAACTTCATACAAATGTGTAGAAATTGTTAAGAAATTGCTCAATATTGAGCTAATACAGCAGGTCATAGGTCTTGGAAATTAAGGAGCAGTTCGGTTCAAATTAACTGAATTAATTGTCCTTCATTAAACACAGGTTGGGAGCGGGTCAAAAATGGGTCATAGGGATCCACTATAGTCCTTGCAAAAAATGGCTTGAACTTTCATCTTCTTTACATTAATATACCACTCCTCTCCTCTACTCTCAAAGCTGTAGCAAGACTATTGATGTAAATAAGACAAAAAAGCAGCCCATTTTTACAAAGACGCACGTGGATCCTCTTGACCCATTTCTGCTTCGCTCTCAACCCATGTTTAATGAACGTCATTCAATTCAATTAATTTGAACCGAACTCCTCCTAAGGGTTAGACTTGTCTTGACTTAGTCTAAATTTTCCATGCTTAGTCATACCCCATTTTTGGACTTTTTTGCATGCATAATTTCCAAGAAATTTCTTCACTATTTCTAACTGCATTTGTGGCAGATTCTAGACATGGAATTGTCAAAAGGATTCGGCTATTAAAGGCTTAACAAATTGGCTTAGCAAGCTAACCCTTATTAGACAAAATAAGTCATATTTATGTCACATTCTCTTAGTTTTTCTTATTCTTTTCCTTATTGATCTTAAGTCAATATTTATGGCTGATTATTACTATAATTTTTAGCACTAATTTGCTAGAAATTTCAGCCATTAAAGAACTCAAATGATTTCTTCGCTTGCTTGCACCATAAGTCACACACATAGGCCATTTGGCACCATAGTGCACCCGGTTGTGCACCCTTGCTTCCTTTGACATTTTTAGTAAATTTTGTTTGTTTTTCTAGCCCATTTGGCCTCAATTTAATATAGGGCTTCAAGTCATGGACATTTGTGTGAATTTATTTCGACATTGTATGCTTATATACCCGTGACACAGTTTCCACACACAGACACACTAACACTTATAGTGTGACTTTTCTTAGGCCCGGTTAAATCATCTCATTAGGTACTATCACTAATCATCATTTTCAGGAATTTATATTTATGAACTGCACAGCCCTCGGCCTATACCGTTTACAGGCATGACATTCCTTCCTCCTTGAGAAATTTGGTCATTCAAATTTTTAAGTAACTTAGGAAATAACTTTGGGTATTTGTTAAGCGTTTCAACTTTAGTTTCCTATGTTGCTTCATGTTCTGTGTGATGAGTCCATTGTACCTTTACCATTTTAATCCATTTGCTTCTCAGCTTCCTGTATCTATTGCTAGGACTTTCATTGGCTTCTCCTCATAAGTAAGGTTAGGAGCTACTGGAATGCTAGAAGCTGGTACTATTTGACTTGGGTCAGATAAGTATCTTTTTAGAATACTTACATGAAATGCATCATGTACATGCCCCAATTTCGGGGGTAGATTTAGCTTATAAGCCACATTACCAATTTTGGCAATCACTAGAAAAAGTCAAATATATCTGGGTGCTAATTTGCCCATCTTTCCAAATCTCACAACGCCTTTCATTGGAAAGACTTTTAGCCATACATAATCCCCAACTTGGAACTCCACATCTTTTCTCCTTTTTATATTTGCATATGCTTCTTCTCTACCATTGGCGGCCTTGATCCATTCTTAAATCACCTTGATCTTTTCAGTAGTTTCAAGAGTCAAGTTTGGCCCTAATTCAATTTTGTCTCTAGGGTCTTGCCAACAATGGAGAGTAATGCATTTCCTTCCATACAATGCCTCATAAGGTACCATTTTAATCACAGTGTGATAACTATTGTTATAGGAGAATTCTATCAAAGGTTGGAGTTGATTCCATTCTCCTTTGAAATCTAAAGCACAACACCTTAACATATCCTCAAAGACTTGTATTATTCTTTTAGTTTCTCAATCTGTTTGAGGATGATATGCTGAACTTAATTTCAGTTGAGTGCCCAATGTTTTGTGCATTACTTTCCAAAATTTAGAAACCTTGGGTGTCTATTTGAAACTATGTCATTCGGAATGGCATGTAACCTCACTATTTCTTTTATGTACAGTTGTACTAATCTATCCAAAGGATCTATGAGGTTAATAGGCAAAAAGTGGGCAGACTTGGTAAGTCTATCAACAGTTACCAAAATCATGTCATGCCTGTAAATGGCATAGGCTGAGGGCTGTGCAGTTCATGAATATAAATTCATGAAAATGGTGATTAGTGACAGTACCTAATGAGATGATTTAACTAGATCTAAGAAAAGTCACACTACAAGTGTTAGTGTATATGTGTTCGTACATTGTGTCATGGGCATATGTGTATACAATGTGGAAATAAATTCACGCAAATGTCTATGACATGAAGACCTAAATTAAATTGAGGTCAAATGGGCTGGAAAAACAAACAAAATTTACTAAAAATGTCAAAGGAAGCAAGGGTGCACAATCGGGTGCACTATGGTGCGAAATGACCTATGTGTGTAAGTTGTGGTGCAAGCAAGTGAATAAATCATTTGAGGTCTTTAGTGGCCAAAATTTCTAGCAAATTAGTGCTGGAAATTATAGCAATAATCAGCCATAAATATTGGCTTAAGGTCAATGAGGAAAAGAATAGGAAAAACTAAGAGAAAGTGACATAAATATGGCTTGTTTGGCCTAATGAGGGTTAGCTTGCTAAGCCAACTTATTAAGCCTTTGATGGCTAAGTTCTTTTGACAATTCAATGGCTAGAATCTGCCACAAATGCAGCTGGAAATAGTGAAGAAATTTTTTTGAAATTATGTGCGCAAGAAAATCCAAAAGGGGTATGACTAAGCATGGACAATTTAGACAAGTCAACCCTTAATTCCCAAGATCTATGACCGGCCGTATAACCTCAATATTGAGCAATTTCTTAATAATTTGTAAACATTTTTATGAGGTTTAGAAGAAGGAAATATAGTCTGAAAAGTCTACCAAGGGTGTCGTACAAATTTAAAGGAAATTGGGAGGTAAAGACAAGGAGAAACACCAAATTAAAGGCGGATTGTATCTTCAATATTGACAAAAAATTTACACACTTTCGTGGAAGTTATTTGAGCAATTTCTTAGCCATTTCTTGGCATTAAATGAGAGTACAAATCTTGGAAATTTCAAGTTAAGAATCAGCCAACAAAAGTGGACAAAGAGCTAAGCCAAAATTGAAGCAAAACAAGGGTAAATCATAAGATATGCCACCTTACTTTGATCAAATTTTATGTCATCATCTTGGAATCTTCTTGGCCACTTTTTGAGCAATCAAATGGTGGAAAAAATGGGCAAGAAACTTGATGTAAATCACCGAAAATCTGCTAAGAGAAAGAAGACAAAAAACCAAGACTAAAATTAGTCTTGAAGACTAAGTTGATGACCAGTTGTATTCTTCAACATTGACCAAAGCTAAGGTAATTTCCTAGCAGCTTCTTGGACATTTCTTAAGGCCAGTAAGTCATGAAAATTTATGACACAAAGGTTGCTGGGGCTATTGTAAATTTCGTAAGGGAAATGAGGGACAAAGCCGAGCAAAAGAGTAGCATCTAACCGGTTATGGTCTTGCTACTTTCTTTTACTTTTTGACTAGTGCCCTCATTTAAATTAAATGCTTTGGCAAAGGTAGCCTCTTGGAAGTCTATAGAGCCATTAAACCGTGAAATTTTGCGGCTTAAAGCGTGCATTTTTTTAATAACTTCCAAGTCAAGCTTAGGTAACTAAGCTTCCAAACCGGTTATCACCTAAAAATTTTACCGAAGGACCAAAGACTTATTGGCAACTTATAAATAGCTTCTTGAGAAGGCAAAACCCTGATTATTTAGGCAATTAAGTTGTTGGAATTGCTGAAACTTCATACCAAGGAAAGAGTGAGAAAAACAAAGAAAACAAACAAGAATAAAGGTGATAAGCTTGGAGGTTCAAGGAGGTTACCTTGGCTAAAGTTGGTTAGGCAACAAGAAGCTGTTTTCTTGCAATTGGTAAGGGTTCAACTTTATTTCTTCTCTTGGAATACAGACCATGTTTTGCATATTTCATGGGAAGAAAGTGCCTTAGGGGATGGTTCAATGCCATGTGAACCTAAGTGCTCTGTAAAGAGCTCTGTGCTATATGCTTTATGGTTTCTAGCTAGAACTATAAATATGGGCAAACATTAGGATCTTTTTCAAGTTGTGGCTAGGCTTGAAATTTGGTCTGGAGCTCTTTGTTTTCAAATCGAATTGCTAGATTAAATGAATGCTTGCTATGGTTAGGCTTTTAAAGCTGTGTGTGTGTTTGTGTGCTTCTGTGTTTAGATACTTGTGCTAACACTTATTTTATATATTTTATATATTTGTATACTCTATATGGTTTTCTTGTTTTATTGTCTTTGGATGCAGGTCAACTTATGGAGGTGTTTTTGTTAATACTATGCTTATAATATTATAGGCACTAGGTGCTGTGTTGTTCTTTTAGTGAGTACTAGTTACTTATGCCCCGTTATCTTTCTATTTTTCAGGAAGGGACTCTGAAAATTGACTTCTTTAAGTCTGTCTAGTTTGTATATGAGCATTCTAGCTTCTATAGCTGTAGTGAGTCTGATGGCCTATAGTACAATAATGACATATAAGAAGGCCTTACAATATGTCTTCCATTGGATGCCTGCCTGGCAAGTGAAGATTGAAGTAACATTAAGATCCCGTTTGGGAGGTTCCTAATTAACTTATGAGAAAAACTTGGGAAAAATGTATAAAAGACTAGTATAGCTAGTTGACCCACTTTTTGAGCCTTACTATGTAGACAACTTTGTAAGGCTTGTAAGATAGTTTGTTCTGATGTATAAGTAGAAGATGTGTAAAATACCCATTAAGAAACAAAGCAGTGTAGCTAAATGAAGGCATGCATAAATATAAATACAATGCATGGAAAAGTTGACCTCTACCACATGTGTTGACTTGTTAGACAAGAAATGATTTATCTAAGTTTGATATTCCATTTATGCTATAAAAAGAAATATCATAGGCCAGAAAATAATGGTGAGTTTTCGCTAAATACATTAACCAACAGCTTAAGGGAAAAATGAAAATGGCTAAGCATCTTGGGATTCTGAGATTTTAAACTCCTCACAAGCACTAGTGTTCATAAGGTAAGGGTGGTTTGGGTCATGACAGCTTTGGTGGTATCAGAGCCAAGCTTTTTATTAACGTTGGGTTGTTTTTTTTTGTGTCCAATTGACACTAAGGGCTTATTTGGTGAAAGTCAATAAGAAAAGTCCTATAAACTCGAGTATTTGGGTGATGGTTACCATTGTGTGATTTCATAAAAAAAATGATGACTCGAGGCAAAAAAAGGCAAAGGGAGGAGTAACATGATATTAGGGCTGGTCAGCTAAATGACCAATAGCCTGAAATGGAGCAAGTGGTTGAAAGTAAGACAGGATTGGAAAATAGGGCCGTAGAGCTTGGACCTAGTAGATATGGTCAACAAAAAATGGAGGAGATGATGGAAATTATGCAAGCTACCATAGTTCAACTAGTGGTAGGCATGTAGGCCCTTACTAGGGGTCAGGCCCTAATGCCTGTAGGTGCTGTGGCTAAAAAAGTACTAGAAAAAGAAAGGAAAAAGGAAGAGGCTGGGCAAGGAGCCTATGACTGAAGAACAAAGTAGTAGGAATGAAACAGATGATGAAAGGAAGAATCCAAGGAGTATAAGGTTGAGGTCTGAAGTAAGAAGAGAAGTAAGAACTGAGGTAGAAGGCGGTGATGAAACTGAGGGGAGGCAGGATTAGGATGAAACAGATGATGAAGCTTAAAAAGAAGAGCTTGCCTCAAAGAGCATTAGGAGGCCAATTCAGGAAGGGGAGGGAACCAAAAGTCATGGAAAAGAAGGAAAGAGGCCAAAGGGTCTTGGCCTGAGAGAAGGCCAACTTGAAGGTTTTTTGGCACTGAAACCCCTAGTATTTAGGGGTAGTAATGATCCAGAAGAGGCTGAGTTTTTTGGCTTTACCAAATAGGGAAGGTGTTTGAAAGAATAGAGGTTACATCTACACAAAAAGGTGCTCTTAGCTACCTTCAAACTAGAAGGTGGTGCTGAACTCTGGTGGAGGACTGTGCAAAGGACTTATATGAGCAAAAATGAGAGGAAGCCAGCGTATGAAAGGAAGCCCATGAGGTGGGCAAATTTTCTACAAGTGTTCTAACAACAATATGTAAGTAAAGCCCTAAAGGACCAGAAACAAATGGAATTTGATCTATTGGAGCAAAGAGATATGTCTGTTATGGAATATGAACAAAAGTTTTCTAGTCTGATCAGATGTGCTCATTAGTATGATTGGCAAGAGAAATTGAGCACTGAAAGGTTCATAAGAGGATTGAGGCCAGAATTAAGGCAGATCCTTAAAGCCATTGGAATTATGAAATATTATGAGGCAATTCAGAGGGCCTTATCATTGGAACAAGAGTTCCAACAACAAGAAGGGAAAAGCTTCAGAAGGGCTCTAAATGAGCAAAAAAGTGGAAAGAAAAAAGGAAGAGAGGGTCTAGCCATGAATGATCCAAGAAAATAATGAAAATGGGCAAAGAAAACACAGAAATTTGGGCCATAATGCCAAATATGTGGAAAGTATCATGTTTTCAAACCATGTTATAAAGCCATGGATGGATGCTTTAGGTGTGGTCCTCAGGACCACTCGGTCTGAGATTGCCCAATTAAGAAAGAAGAAAGGAAAATTTTGGGAAAATTTGGAGCTGTATGGCCAAGGACACATTAAGGGAAAACACCAATTTCCTTAGTTAAGCAAGGACCAGGAGGGCCCAGCCATCCGGGGCAGGCCAAGGGTCAGCAAGCTCAAGGCAAGGTGTTCCAAATTGAGACATCTAGGAGACCTCAAGAGCCAAACAATGGAGATAAGGCCATAGGCCTAAACAGGTTGAAAGGAGAAGCACTTAATGGTAAACTTTATCTTTATGAGAAGTTAATTTCTGTGCTTTATGGTATTGGAGCTTTCATATCCATTATTTTAGCTAGGTTGGTTTGATAATTAAATCTAGAAGTAACCACCTTTTCTGAAATGTATATGATCAAAACAGCTGGAAATGAAATAATGTTTACATATCACATGGTTAAAAACTATGTGATTAGGTTAGGAAAGTTGGAACTAAAGGCTAATTTGATCATATTAGAAACAACTAGATATGATATTATCCTAGGCATTAATTGGCTATTTAAAAGTAATGTGATGATAGATTGCCAAGCTAGGAGATTAATTTTTCTTGGATTAGAAGAGTATTGATTAAAAAAATCATTAGTAATGATGAAAATGGACAAGTGCAACTGGTAGATTGCATACCCATAACTTCTAAAGAAGAATACATGGGATTAAATGAAGAAATAGATAAAGATGAACTCAATAAAATCCCTATTTTGAGAAAATTTCCAGAGGTATTGCCTACAGAATTGCTTGGAGTACCATATATGAGAGAGTTGGAGTTTGAAATAAAATTGGCTTCAGGAGCTGCACCTATCTCTATTGCCCCATATAGAATGGCAATATTGGAGATGAAGGAACCAAAGAAGCAATTGGGTGAACTCCTTTAAAAAGGATTCATTGCCAAGTGTATATCCTTGGGGAGCACTGGTGCTGTTTGTGAAAAAGAAAGATGGAACCCTTAGGTTTTGTATAGATTATAGAAAGCTGAATGTCATGACTATAAAGAACAAGTATCCTTCGCCTAGAATTGAGGACTTGTTTGATTAATTGAAGGGTTCTAGAATCTTTTCTAAAATTGATCTTAGATATGGATATTTCCAATTGAGAATCAAAGAAGAAAACATACCTAAAACAAAATTTAGGACTAGGTATGAACACTTTGAGTATATGGTAATGCCATTTGGACTTACTAATGCACCGTCATTCTTTATGGACTTGATGCAAAGGGTATTCAAGCCATCTCTGGACCACTTTGTTGTAATCTTTATAGGTGACATTCTAGTATACTCAAATGATGAAAAAGAACATGAGGAGCAGTTAAGAATGACACTTGACTTGTTAAGAAAACATTAATTATATGGAAAGCTAAGTAAGTGCCATTTTTCAGCTCACAAATTGAATTTCTAGGCCATGTCATAAATGGGCAAGGATTGGCTATAGATCCATCCAAGATTGATTTAATCTTACAATGGAAGCAACCTCAAAATGTGAGAGAAATATAAAGCTTCCTAGGATTGGCTGGTTATTATAAAAGGTTTGTACTAAAATTTTTTGTAATAGCAGCTCCTCTGACACAATTAGCCAGAAAACAATAGAAATTTGAATGGTCAAATAAGTATGAGTTAAGTTTTCAGGAACCTAAAAGTAAGTTCACTTCAGCCGCTATCTTGATACTGCCCGACCCAGTAAAATCTTTTGAGGTTTACACAGATGTATCCATAGTAGGGTTAGGATGTGTACTAATGTAGGGCAGACAAGCCATTGCTTATGATTTTAGGCAGCTGAGACCACATGAGAAGAACTACCCTGTTCATGATCTCGTGTTAGCTGCTATGGTCTTTGCCTTAAATTAATGAAGGCATTATTTCCTGGGAAATAAATTTCAACTCTTCATTGATCACAAGAGCTTGAAGTATCTCTTTACTTAGAAAGATTTAAATATGAGACAAATGAGGTGGTTGGAGTATCTTAAAGATTTTGACTGTGCCAATGTAGTGGTTGATGCATTGAGTAGGAAATATATTGGCATACTGAGAGCTAAAGGGGAAAAATACAAGAATGAGCCAAATAGCTTAACTTGGTTGGAAAACAAGTGGTTAGAATGGGGGAAAGCTCAAATAGCTATGGTGATCATTCAACCTACTTGGAAAGAAGAAATATTGAAGGCACAACAACAAGATGAGTAACTTGCAAGAATATCTAGCCAAAGACATGGAAAGTTATTCTAGGGGCTATTTTATAGGCCGGAATTGCTATATTTTTCAAAACAAGATTTTTGTACCCCAGAGGCATGGATTAAGAGAACAAATTATGGCAGAGGGTCATTGTAGTAAAATCAGCATACATCCTAGAATACAGAAAATGTATTGAAATTTGAAATAACATTTTTTATGGCCAAATATGAAGCAAGAGATTGGAGTATTTTTGTCCAAATGTATAGTGTGCCAACAAGTGAAAGTGGAATATCAGAAACCAGTAGGTATAAAGTTTACCTATAGCCGAAAGAAAATAGGGATCCATATCTATGGACTTCTTGGTAGGTATGCCAATGACTAGAAGGAAATATGACACGATTTTGGTAATTGTGGATAGACATACCAAGTTTGCCCACTTTTTGCTTATTAACCTTATATATCCTTTGGATAGATTTATCACAACTATACAAAAAATAAATAGTGAGGTTACATGGCATTCCGGATGACATAGTTTCAGATAGAGACGCAAGGTTTGTCTCTAAATTTTGGAAAATAGTACACAAAGCATTGGGCACTTAGTTAAGGTGGACAAACTAAAAGAATAGTACAAGTCCTTGAGGATATATTAAGGTGTTGTGCTTTAGATTTCAAAGGAGAATGAGATCAACTTTTGCCTTTGATAGAATTCTCATATAACAATAGTTATCATATTGTGATTAAAATGGCACCTTATGAGACATTGTATGGAAGGAAATAAATTACTCCCCATTATTGGCAAGACCCTGGACTCAAAATTGAATTAGGGCCAGACTTGATTCTTGAAACTACTGAAAAGATCAAGGTGATCCAAGAAAGGATCAAGGTTGCAAATAGTAGAGAAGAAGCATATGCAAATCTAAAAAGGAGAAGAAATGTGGAGTTCCAAGTTGGGGATTATGTATGGCTAAAAGTCTCTCCAATGAAAGGGGTTGTGAGATTTGGAAAGGGGCAAATTAGCACCAAGCTATATTGGACCTTTTCAAGTGATTGCTAGAATTGGTAATGTGGCTTATAAGTTGATCCTACCCCCAGAATTGGGCATGTACATGATATATTTCATGTAAGTATGCTGAAAAGATACTTATCTGACCAAAGTCAAATGGTACCAACTTCTAGCATTCTAGTAGGCTCTAGCCTTACTTATGAGAAGGAGCAAATAAAAGTCGTAGCAAGGGACACAAGGGAGCTGATAAGCAAGTGAATTAAAATGGTAAAGGTCCAATGGACTCATCACATAGAACATGAAGCAACATAGGAAACTGAAGTTGAAATACTTAATAAGTACCTAGATTTATTTCCTACGTTGCTTAAAAATTTGGAGGAGGAGGACCAAATTTCTCAAGGAAGGAGGAATGTCATGCCTATAAATAGCATAGGCCAAGGGTTGTGTAGTTCATGAATATAAATTCATGAAAATGGTGATTAGTGACAGTACCTAATAAGATGATTTAACTGGGTCTAGGAAAAGTCACACTACAAGTGTTAGTGTGTATGTGTGTATGTGTTTGTGTGCTTTTGTGTTTGAAAGTTTGTGCTAACCTTTATTTTATATATGTTATCTATTCGTGTACTCTGTATGGCTTTCTTGTTTTCTTGTCTTCTTATCTTTGGATGCAAGTTAACTTATGAAGGTGTTTTTGTTAATACTATGCTTATAGTATTATAGGCACTAGTTGCTGTGTTGTTCTTTTATTGAATAGTAGTTACTCATGCCCCATTTTCTTTTTATTTTTCAGGAAGGGGCTCTAAAAATTGACTTCTTTAAGTTTGCCTGGTTCATATATGAACATTCTAGCTTTTGTTGCCGTGGTGAGTCTAGTGGCCTATTGTACGGTAATGATATATAAGAAGGCCCTACAGTATGTCTTCCATTGGATGCCTACATGGCAAGTAAAGATTTAAGCAACACTAGGATCCTATTAGGGAGGTTCCTAGTTAACTTATGTGAAAAACTTGGGAAAAATGTATAAAAGACTAGTATAGCTAGTTGACCCACTTTTTGAGCCTTACTAAGAAAGATAATTTTGTAAGGCTTGTAAGATAGTTTGATGTGATGTATAGGTAAAAGATGTGTAAAATACCACCTAGCAAAAAAGGCAGTATAGCTCAATGAAGGCATGCATAAATATAAATACAATGCATGGAAAAGTTGACCTCTATCACATATGTTGACTTGTTAGACAACAAATGATTTATCTAAGTTTGATGTTCCACTTATGCTATAAAAGGAAATATCATGGTCCAGGAAATAATGGTGATTTTTCACTAAATCCATTAGGCAAAAGCTTAATGGAAAAATGAAACTGGCTAAGCATCCTAGGATGTTGTGGCCGTTAGAATTTGTGCCCAAAAGCCAATCATGAGATGATTGTATTTTGCACATTGAGTCATGATATTTTATTAAGGCATTAATCCAGTAATTATGTTTGTTGTTTTGTTTCTGCGTAACGTAATAAACATAATTATAACCCTAGAATAATGATATTCTTAAATGTCCCTGGTTTAGTATTATTGTGGAGCGGGTTACATTAATACATAATGACTAGCATATGTGGAGACTAATATAAGATATATAGTTTGCATATGGGTACAAGTTGGAGAACTTGTGTACTACACCGACCCACCATGAGAATGCTACATGGATTGTTATATGAGTGTCATGAGTGATTCTCATAATGATCATGGTATATGTAGTCCTTTGACCTAAGGTCATCAAGGTTCCCACTGTTTCTCGTAACTGAGTGAACTTGAAGGAGGTCATTGGGTATGTCACATATCATGTGGAGGGTTTTGTATGATCGAGATGGGATTTGTCCCTCCTATGTAACGGGAGTGATATCTTGGGCCCCTTGATAGAGTGAGATTAAGAAAATGCATTGCCACACTCGGATGAGTTGATATACGATATCAATGTCATCAGTTTAAGTTAGTCTACTTGGTAATCAAGAAACCAAAGATTGGGCTATACAAGAGAGACACATTCCATGTCTTGTGCCTAGTCTTGATATCTTGGACAAAGGAACAATGGCATATATGGGTAATGATCATAAATGTTTAGTCGAATCACCGACAATCTTGTCACTTGGGTAGCAATGATGTGTTACTATACACCGCTCATTGCTTATGATCGTAAATTTGATTTATGATCATTGCCAACGTGGTAAAAGCCTATTGGGTCACACACGTAAAACCTATTTGGATTATTAGAGTGTATGGGCTAATTATTTGGGCTATGGTTTCATGATAATTTTGCATTAATAATTGCCCCAAAATTTGAGCCGTTATTGAGCCCGAAATTAAAGCATAATTGGATTAGGGCTTTGAAACCCATTAGGCTTGGAAGTTCAGTCTCACTATAAATACAATATATAGTGAGAAATTCACAGCCTTGCCTTAGCCTCCCAAAAAGAGATAGCCGCACTCTTATCTTGCTATTCTTTGGAGGACACAAGCTAGCACTGCGAGAACAAGAGAAATGCATTTGCTGGGACAAGGTGGAAGCGTGGTGATCTCGAGAGGCTCGTGTGGATACCATAGAGAGCTTGAACATGTCAACTGTTTGGGTTTTGTGATTCGACTCTACAGTTGGGAGAGAGATCACAACCGAAATTAGGTATGAAAATTTTCGAACACTTGGTTTACCCCGTTTCACTTGGATCCTAGAGGGTTTTGGTTAAATTTTGCTGCACTTGTTTGGCTCCCGAAACCCTACAATGGCTTAGGCCACTTGTGACTATAAATTGGCCTTTTGAGATGTTAAACTCCTTACAAGCACTAGTGTGCGTAAGTTATGGCTAGTTTGAGTCATGACATGCTTCCTTTTAGTCATTGGCATACCAACCAGAAAATGGATCACTATTTTCTTTCAGGTATAGGTAAACTTTGTTGTTTACCTCCTAGTTTCTGATGTTCCACTTTCACTTGTTGGCACACTATACATTTGGACACAAGTACTTGAATCTCTTGCTTTATATTTGGCCACCAAAAATGTTCTTTCAAATTCCTATACATTTTCTGTATTCCAGGATGTATGCTCATTTTGCTACAATGAGTCTCTATTGTAATTTTTTCTCTTAATCCATGCCTCTAGGGTACATAAATCCTATTTTGGAAATACATTAGTTCCTACCTATAAGAGAACCCATGGAATAACTTTCCATGTCTTTGGCCAGATATTCATACAAGTTCTTCATCTTATTGTTGTGCCTTCAATATTTCTTCTTTCCACGTTGGTTGAATGGTCACCACAACTATTTGAGCTTTTTCCCATTCTAACCATTTGTTTGCCAACCATGTTAAGCTATTCAACTCCTTGTTGTCTTCTTCTGCTTTAGCTCTCAGTATGCCAGTGTATTTCTTGCTTAATGCATCAGCCACTACATTGGCCTTCGCTTCTGTGTACTCAATAGTACATTCAAAATCTTTAAGATCCTTTAGCCATTTCCTTTGTCTCATATTCAAAACTTTTAGAGTAAAGAGATACTTCAAGCTCTTATCATTAGTGAAGAGTTGAAATTTATTTCTTAGCAAATAATGCCTCTATTTCTTTAAGGCAAAGACCACAACAGTTAACTCGAGATCATGAACATGATAGTTCTTCTCATGTGGTCTTAGCTACCTAGGACCATAAGCAATGGCCTGTCTGCCTACATTAGCACACATCCTAACCCTACTATGGATGCATTTGTATAAACCTCGAAAGATTTTGTTGGGTCGGGTAGTATCAGGATAGGGGCTGCAGTGAGCTTGTTTTTAGGCTCTTGAAAACTTTGTTCACACTCCTTTGACCATTCAAATTTTTGTTCTTTCCTAGTTAATTATGTCAAAGGAGCTATTGTTAAAGAAAATTTTGGTACAAACCTTCTATAATAGCCAGTCAATATTGAATGGATCTACAGCCAGTCCTTGACTATTTATGACATGGCCTAGAAATTCAATTTGTTAGGCCCAGAAATGACACTTACTTAGCTTTCCATATAATTGATGCTTTCTTAACAAGTCAAGTGTCATTCTTAAGGGCTCCTCATGTTCTTTTTTCATCCTTTGAGTATACTAGAATGTCATCTATAAAGATTAAAAAAAAATGGTCCATATATGACTTGAATACCCTTTACATCAAGTCCATAAAGAATGCTGGTGCATTAGTAAGTCAAAATGGCATTATCGTATACTCAAAGTGTCCATACCTAGTCCTGAATGCCATTTTAGGTATGTCTTCTTGTTTCACTCTCAGTTGGAAATATCTAGATCTGAGGTCAATTTTAGAAAATGTTTTGGAACTCTTTAGTTGATTAAACAAGTCCTCAATTCTGGGCAAAGTATACTTATTCTTTATGGTAATAGCATTCAGCTTTCTGTAATCTATACAGAGCCTAAGGGTCCCATCCTTCTTTTTCACAAACAACCTCGGTGCTCCCCAGGGAGACACACTTAGCCTTATGAATCCTTTTTCAAGGAGTTCATCCAATTGCTTCTTTACTTCCTTCATCTCTGGTATTGTTATCCTATATGGGGCAATAGAGATAGGTGTAGCTACTGAAGCCAAATTTATTTCAAACTCTACCTCCCTCATGGGTGGTATTCTAGGCAATTCTATAGGAAATACTTCTAGAAATTCCTTTACAATAGGGATTTTGTTGAGTTTATCTTTATCTACTTCCTTATTCAATCCCATGTATTCCTCGTCAGAAGTTATGGGTATGCAATCTGCCTGTTGCACTTGCCCATTATCATCATTGCTTAATGATTTCTTTAAGCAATACTCTTCAAATCTAGGAAAAGTTAATTTCCTAGCTTGGAAATCTTTCATCATATTATTTTCAGATATCTAATTCATGCCTAGGATGATATTGTATTCAGTTGTTTCTAATATGATCAAATTAGCCTTTAGTACCAGCTTTCCCAACCTAATCACACAGTCTTTATCCATGTGATATGTAAACATTAATTTATTTCCATTTGTTTTGATCATATACATTTTAGACAAGGTGGTTACTTCCAGATTTAATTTTCTAACCAACCTAGCCGAAATAATGGATATGGAAGCTCCATTATCATAAAGCATAGAAATTAACCTATCATAAAGATAAAGTTTACCTTTAAGTGCTTCTCTTTTCAACCTATCTCGGCTTATGGCCTCATCTCCATTATTTGGCTCTTGAGGTCTCCTGGATGTCTTAATTTGGCCTGCCTCGATTGGCTGGGCTCTCCTGGTCCTTGTTTAACTAAGGGAATTGGTGTTTTCCCTTATTGTGCCCTTGGTCATGCAGCTCCAAATTTGTCTAAAAATTTCCTTTCTTCTTTCTTAATTGGGCAATCTTAAACATAGTGGTCCTAAGGACCATACCTAAGGCATCCATCCATGGCTTTATAACATGGTTTAAAACCATTACTTTCCACAGATTTTGGCATTGTGGCCTAAATTTCTGTTTTTTTTTTGCCCATTTTGATTCTTTTCTTGGACCATTCATGGATGGACCATCTCTTCCTTTTTTCTTTCCACTTTTTTTCTCATTTAGAGCCCTTCTAAAACTCTTCCCTTCTTGTTGTTGGAACTCTTGTTCCAATGCTAAGGCCCTTTGAACTGCCTCATAATATTTCCTAATTCCAATGGCCCTGAGGATTTGCCTTCATTCTAGCCTCAATCCCCTTATGAACCTTTTGGTGCTCCGTTTCTTTTGCCCATCATATTGTGGAGCATATTCGATCAAACTTGAAAACTTGTGTTCATATTCCATAATAGACATATCTCGTTGCTCCAACAGATCGGATTCCATCTATTTCTGGTCCTTCAGGGCTTCACTTACATATTGTTGTTGGAACACATGCAGAAAATTTGCCCACCTTATGGGCTTCCTTTTATGCACCAGGTTCCTTTTGTTTCTGCTCATATAAGTCCTCTGCACAGTCCACCATTAGAGTTAAGCACCACCTTTTAGCTTGAGGGTAGCTAAGAGCAGCTTTTGTGTAGATGTGATCTCCATTCGTCAAACACCTTATTTATTTGGTATAGCCAAAACTCTACCTCTTATGGATCATTACTACCCCTACATACTGGGGGCTTCAATGCCAGAAAACCTTCAAGTTGGCATTCTCTCAGGCTAGGACCCTTTGGCGTCTTTCCTTTTTTTTCATGACTTCTGGTTTCCTTTACTTCTTGAACTGGGCTCCTAATGTTCTTTGTGGCCAGCTTTTATTTTTTAGCATTATGGCCTAAATCCTGCCTCCCTTCATTTTCATCACCACCTTCTACCTTAGTTCTTACTTCTCTTCTTACTTGAGAGCTCAGCCTTATACTCCTTGGATTTTTCGTTCATCATCTGTTTCATTCCTGCTACTATGTTCTTTAAACATAGGCTCCTTGCCCAGCCTCTTCCTTTTCCTTTCATCTTCTGGTACTTTTTAAGCCACAGCACCTACAGGTGCTAAGGCCTTACCCCTAGTAAGGGCCTACATGCTTACGACCAGTTGAGCTATAATAGCTTGCATAGTTTCCATCATCTACTCCATTCTTTGTTGACCATATCTACTAGGTCCAAGCTCTTTGGCCTATTTTCCAATCCTGTCTTACTTTCAACCACTTGCTCTATTTCAAGCTGTTGGTCGTTTAATTGACCGGCCTTAATATCTTGTTGCTCATCCCGTTGCCTTTCTTTACCTCGAGTCATCATTTTTTTCTTGAAATCACACAATGGTAACCATTGCTCAAATACTCAAGTCCATAGGACTTTTCTTATTGAGTTTGACCAAATAAGCCCTTAGTGTGAATTGGACAAAAAAAAACCCAATGTTAATAAAAAATCTTGGCTTTGATACCACCAAAATTTTCATGACCTAAACGACCCTTACCTTATGCACACCAGTGCTTGTGAGTAGTTTAACATCTCAAAAGGCCAATTTATAGACATAGGTGGCCTAAGTCATAACATCCCAGGATGCTTAGCCAGTTTCATTTTCCTTTAAGTTATTGCTTAATGGATTTAGTGAAAAATCACCATTATTTCCTAGCCTGCAATATTTCCTTTTATAGCATAAGTGGAATATCAAACTTAGATAAATCATTTTTTGTCTAACAAGTCAACACATGTGGTAAAGGTTAACTTTTCCATGGATTGTATTTATATTTATGCATGATTTTATTTAGCTACACTGCCTTTTTTGTTAGTTGGTATTTTTCACATTTTTTACTTATACATCACATCAAACTTTCTTACAAGCCTCACAAAGTTATCTTACATAGTAAGGCTCAAACGGTGGGTCAACTAGCTATACTAGTCTTTTACACAGTTTTTCCAAGTTTTTCTTATAAGTTAACTAGGAACCTCCTAGACAGGATCCTAGTATTACTTCAATCTTCACTTTTCAGGCTGGCATCCAATGGAAGACATACTTAAGGGCCTTCTTATATATCATTATTGTACCATAGGCCATCAGACTCACCACGGCTACAAAAGCTAGAATGTTCATATACGAACCACATAGACTTGAAGAAGTCAATTTTTAGAGCCACTTCCTGAGAAATGGAAAGAAAACAGGGCATGAGTAAACTAGTATTGAGTAAAAGAAGAACACAACACCTAGTGCCTATAAGTTAAGCTCCATGCAAAGACAAGAAAACAAGAAAACGACATAGAGCATATGAATATATAACATATATAAAATAAGGGTGAGTGCATGCATCCAAACACAAAAGCACACAAACATACACACACCACACACACAACTTTAAAAGCCTAGCCATAGCAAGCACTCATTTCATCCAGCAATTCGATTTGAAAACAGAGAGCTCCAGACCAAATTTCAAGCCTGGCCACAACTTGGAAAAGATCATAATGCTTGCCCATATTTGTAGTTCTAGCTAGAAACCATAAAGCATACAGTACACAGAGTGCATAAAGCGTACAGCACATAGAGTGCATAAAGCACATAGAGCTCATTGTAGAGCATTTAGGTTCACGTGGCATTGAACCATCCCCTAAGGCACTTTCTTCCCATGAAATATACAGAATATGGCCTATATTCCAAGAGAAGAAATTGAGTTAACCCTTAGCAATTGCAAGAAAATAGCAACTTGTTACTTAACCAACTTTGGCCAAGGTAATCTCCTTAAACCTCTAAACTTATCACCTTTATTCTTGTTTGTATTCTTTGTTTTTCTCACTCTTTCCTTGGTATGAAGTTTTGGCCATTCCAACAATTTAATTGCTAAATAATCAGGGTTTTGCCTTCCCAAGAAGATATTTATAAGCTGGCAATAAGTCTTTGGTCCTTAAGCAAAATTTTTGGGTTATAACCGGTTTGGAAGCTTAGTTATCTAAGCTTGACTTGGAATTTAATACAACTCTTGTAGGCTTTAACCTTGAAATTCCATGGCTTTATAGACTTCCAAAAGGCTACCTTTTCTTAAGCCTTTAATTTTAGAGGAGGGCATTAGTCAAAAAGTAAAAGAAAGTAGCAAGAACATAACTAGTTAGATGCTAGTCCTTTGCTCAGCTTTGTTCCTCATTTCCCTTAGGAAATTTTCAACAGCACTAGTAGCCTTTGTGTCATAAATTTCCATGACTTAATGGCCTTAAGAAATGTTCAAGAAGCTGCCAGGAAATTACCTTAGCTTTGGTCAGTGTGGAAGACTATAACCGGTCATCAACTTAGTCTTCAAGGTTAGTTTTAGTCTTGGGTTTTTTGTCTTCTTTCTCTTGGCAGTTTTTTTGGTGATTTCCATCGGGTTTCTTGCCTATATTTTCCACCATTTGATTGCTCAAAACGTGGCCAAGAATCTTCCAAGATGATGACGTAAAATTTGGTCAATATAAGGTGGTATATTTTCCACTTTTGTCAGCTGATTCTTGAATTGAAATTTTTTAGGTTTTGTACTCTCACGTAATGCCAAGAAATGGCTAAGAAACTGCTCAAATAAGCTCCAAGAAAGTGTGTAAATTTTTCATCAATATTGAATATACAATCCGACGTTAATTTGGTGTTTCTCCTTGTCTTTATCTCCCAATTTCCTTTAAATTTGTACGCCACCCTTGTCAGACTTTTAGATTGTATTTCCTACTTCTAAATCTCATTAAAATTTTTAGAAATTGTTAAGAAATTTCTCAATATTTTGCTTATACAGGTGGTCATAGGTCTTGGAAATTAAGGGTTGACTTGTCTTGACTTAGTCTAAATTTTCCATGCTTAGTCATACACCTTTTTGGACTTTCTTGCATGCATAATTTCTAGGTAACTTCTTCACTATTTCTAGATGCATTTGTGGAAGATTTTAGTCATTGAATTTTCAAAAGAATTCGGCCATCAAAGGCTTAATAAGTTGCCTTGGCAAGCTAACCCTCATTAGGCAAAATATGCCATATTTATGTCACTTTCTCTTAGTTATTCTTATTCTTTTCCTCATTGACCTTAAGTCAATATTTACAGATGATTATATTTATAATTTCTAACACTAATTTGCTAGAAATTTAAGCCATTAAAGACCTCAAATGATTCGTTTGCTCGTTTGTACCACAAGATACACACAGGCCGTTTGGCACCATAGTGCACCTGGTTGTGCGCCCTTACTTCCTTTGACATTTTTAATAAATTCCTTTTCTTCTTCTAGCCCATTTGGCCTTAATTTAACTTAGGTCTTCATGTCATGGACATTTGCATGAATTTCTTTCCGCATTGTATGCACATATGCTCGTGACACAATGTACACACACATACACACTAACACTTGTAGTGTGACTTTTCTTAGACATAGTTAAATCATCTCATTTGGTACTATCACTAATCACCATTTTCATGAATTTATATTCTTGAACTGCACAGCCCTTGGCCTACGCCATTTACAGGGATGACATAAGATGTAATTGGTTGTCGGCATATGAAAGCAAAGTAAGAATCTGCTACTAACCCCTGGCGGCGAACACTAGAAGAGCAAGAACTTCAAATTGGCTTCATCATGATCCATTTACTGTTAAAATCTACATTGTCTGCCTACAAAAAAGGCCAAGAACCATCAAGTAGTATGGGCATCTTAACATCACTTCTTCGGTTAGTCTTTCGGAGAAGGTAGATCATACAACATTACCTGGCTTTGGGTAGTTTCTCATGATTGCTTAATAGAAGAAAAGCTTCTCAATGTTCCAAAAAGCAATCCTCTAAAAGTTTCCAGAAGGGAAGAAAACTTCATTCTCAACAAAAATGGGGAACAGGGAAAGAAGGAAATTAAGAAAGAGAAGATTGAGTACAAGGACAAGTAACAGACATTACTTGAGCCATCTCACTTAAGTACTACTTCATTTGAACATTACAAGGAGGGCTATTTAGCACATCAAAAGAGCATAATGGCTTGCTAAGTTGTAAAGCTCTAATCAAGTTTGTCAAGATCGAGATCTTACCTAGGATCATTTTTTGCTGTGCAAGATCAGGATCATAGAATAGAATGGTAGATCATAAGATCCTACCAAAAGCTTAAAATTTATTGTCTAAATAATATAATTCATTTAAAAGACCAATTATACCAGAAACTCAAATAAAATTTAAGTGTCATAGCAATAGTGCAATATAATTATTGATACAATATAAGTAAAGTTCAAACTTTAATAGAGTATACATCAACATAATCAATAAAATAATCAACAAAAGTCTAAAAGAAATTCATGAACAAACACATTATTGGAAAATAAAAAAGAGTCTAATGTCCATAATTTAAATATTCAGTAATTGACTTCCAATAAATTTAAAATGTGTAATTATTTTTTTACAGTAAGTAGATAATTTAAAATTAGTAGGTTTTTCTTCCTATATGAAATAAGTTCAACTTATAGAGAGGAAAAATTGGTAATTTAAATATCCATTAACTGTAAAAAATATTATTATATACATTAAATTTACAGTAAGGTAGTTACCAAATAATTTAAATTAGTATGTTATAAAAAGTTGCTATTAGACAATTACATTGAGGTAACAAATTTTGTCTAATTAGGGACCAAAATGAAATGTTTTTAATGGATTTAGAACCAAAATAGAATGTTTTTAATAGGTTTAGGATCTAAATAGAGCATTTAATATACTAGAGATGAAAATAGAATGACAATTAAATGTTAGGGCTCATCCATGTAATTTACACCCAACAAAAATCAATTCCCGGGTAGGATCAGTACGATCTTTCGATCCTACGATCCTACCAAGATCCTACCATGCCTTTGATCTTGTAACATTTTGAGAAGGTTTTCTACGTTAGGATGTAGGATCATAAGACCTTATTATTAGGATCGCGATTTTAACAACTTTGGCTCTAATACAATCTTGGTTAAAGTTAAAGCACAAAAAGAAAACAAAAGTGAGATATGGATTCTAGACTCAAAACCTATAAAGGTAGTTTAGAAAAAAAAAGAAACCTTTAAGGTAAATTTACACATGAATTCCAAGAATTGGAGGCAATGGATAAGGTTTGACTTTTTCTAGAAAAAGGTGGTAAATTTGGGGGTAGTACCATCGAGGTCTCTAAGACAATCAAATTTGTGCATAAGTTGTATTAAAATATGTGTTAGCCATTCAACTTTGGTTTCCCCTTAAACCTCAAACACTTGCCTCTCTACACCTTTATTCCTCCCCCTTTTCCGGTGCCATTAGAAGCATAACCTAATCTTATGTAATGCAAATATTAAATATTTGAGTTGCAAAAGGGAAAGAGTAGCATAACTTCTAAATCAAATAAAAAATTGTGAGTTATTTCATTAAACTCTGCAAATTAATGATGATCTCTTTAAGAAAAAAATTATTATTCAATATGCCTAGTCAAAAGGAGAGGTAGTTTGAGTTCCTTTTTAAGAAGATGAGATTTTCATAGGGGCATATATATCTACTTGAGCACAAAAAGAGGGAAAACAAAACAAAAAGGTGGTGTTATTGTAATGACCCCTCATATGGAACTATCAGGAAATGCTATGAAAAATAGTTCCACACTAATTACAATTGGCTAGTTAATTACATGTCCACTTGTCAAAAAATTTCATCTACCTAGTTATTTAACCTATAAGGAGCTCATTCATGTTTATGCTTTGATTTCAATGATAACAACAAATAGTAAAACATAAAACATTTACCTAGGCATTTCATAAATCTAAGTTCCAAATCATAGGCAAGTATCAAAATAGAGTAACTTCATCTACAAGTAATAACTATATATGAGCATCAATTACAACAGAGACTATGCCTATACCCCATAGCAACCCAAAGGTTAACTTCTTTGTCCACGTACATTGGAGGCTAACTAGTGTACAGAATATACATTGAAGACAGTTATCGAGATCTATGTACTAAGCTCCCATTTGAGCTTGGTCTCCAAGCATGAGAGCCTCAAAAGTTAGTACCGTAGTTAACCAACAAGGAAACCACAATCAGAACCATAAAAATTCAATAAATATTATAATTCCATAAAATTATTAACTCAAAAACTCAGTTTTTGCAAGTCGTATAGAACCAAAAGCTACAAAACATAACTAAAGAGAGTGATAATTCTATGAATCTCAGTGAGAGATTCATTCAACCTACAAGAAAATACTAAGGACAACACACACACACACACACACAATATATGATAATCTAGTATGAACTTTAATAGTCTGAGGCTAAATGTATGCCATAATTCTAGTCCTTTTAGACTTCCTCATTAAGACTTCTTCCTCCACCTAGTCCTTACTATATGGCATAACATTGTATACTAGCAAGGGTTGCCTACTAGCTTACTAGTGAGCTTAATAACTAGCTCAAAGTTCCCTTCTATGTCGTACAGGAGCACTATGGTTGGGCCTCAACTGCCTAGGTTCCAAGAAACAAACTCGGGCACACTAAGGTTCTTGCATTGAAGCTTCAAGTTCAAAGGCTTGCTAGGTCCCCAATGGTTACTAGACCTTACACCCGTCTTAATTGTACTCTATTGTACTCATTTTGTTATGGCCTTCTAGGCAACAATCCTTCAACGATCAGGTAAGAATTATTTAATAAGTCAAATCCCTAGCTTAAATACCTCATTTAGTTTGAATTAGCAAGTTAAGCAAGTTATTAGAGGGTGACATTGTTCCTAGTTGATTTGGCACCTAAGTGTCATCGGGGATAAAATGGTCACTTGTGTACCTTGGAGTGATAAGTTTGGTTTTAAAGCTTATAAGTAGTTTTTTAGGCCTAAAGTAAAAACCAAAGTTTAAGAAAAAATTCCATAAGTCTTGTGGCAATATTTGGAGATGAGGGAAGTTTTCCAAAAGGTGGCTTTTAAATAGATTTGGGAAGGATTTCCTAGCACCATTCATCATCCTTTCTATCTCATTTTCATAGCTTTCCCTCTCCACCATGAAACCATGACTAAATCTTCTTCCTTCTTTCATTTATTGTTGAAAATTAGAAGCCCATGAGGCACCCAACCAAATGCAAGCTTGCTCTTGCAAGGATTTTGTGTGATGAGCCATTTGAAGGCATTTTGATACTTGGGGAGCTTAGGTACGTGTAGCCCTTCTTACTCCTTGGTTGATCTTGGTTTTTTGAGTTGCTAGGACCTTCAAGGGTGCAAGATGGACATCAAGAATGAAGGAGCCACAAAGACTACAAGGGTTGATGCACATTGGAGGTTGATGCAGTGATTTAATGTAAGAAACAAGGGTCGAACTCATTAAGCCCAAGATAGAGAAAATTGAACATGTTGAACCTAGGATAGAGAAAATTGGGAATTTTCCCTAGAAGAGAGTAATTGATTCTTTATTCAAGTCTTTTGTAAAACATGATGCTAAGACTCTATTTATAGAGTTGCATAAAGCCTTAATCCTAAAAGCAATAGAAAACCCAAAGACCAGGAATCCTAAGATAACTAAGAAACCTGAAAATGTCATACCTGTAACTTGCATAGGCCATGGGCAGTGAATCTTATGTGAATTTGATGAAAAAAAATGATGTGAAGAGCTAATGCAAATCATGAAACACAAGGAGAAAAGAAGCATACAAGACTAAGTTCTCATAATGTGCCCTAAAGACATTCTAAGGACATATCAGTGGAACATGAGAAAAAAGTGCTCTATTCTTGAGCCAAAAGTTACTGAAATGTGGCCATGATGGGTATTGAAAGGAAAAATAATGGTTTGATAAAATATTTCAAAGAACCTATGCGTATTAAGAGAAAACCAAGGAGGGCCACAAGGGGGCTCTTGGGCACACCCTTGTGTGCACTCATGTGAACTTGAGTGCTCTAAAGTCTAAAACACCAAGAGGATTGTGTGGGATCAATACCTAAGGTTAAGATACAAGTGAGGGCAGCCACATAAGCCCAATAAATGTGAAGAACACATGAGAAAGAACAAGAGCACTCTAGGATGCACTAGAGGACCCTTAGGTGCACCTTTATGTGCAACCATGAGCATATGAAGGTTTTAAAGCTTAATGACTTGAAAAAAATTACATGAGGTTGATGTTTATAATTAAAATGAGAATGAGGGCTAAAATTTGGGCTAATAGAAGGTAAAAAACACAAGGAACCTATGGAAACACCTTAAAGTACATTAATGAGCTCTCGGATGGACTCTAAGTGTACCTATGTTCAATTTAAAGTTTAAGGGCCTAATTGGATAAATTAATACTTGAAGTGGGTACTCAATATGTGCTACCAAGAAATCTAAGTAGGATTAAAGGATATCCAAAATAATTTGGGTGATTAAAACGAAGTTAAACCAAGGACTAGTAAAAGTCTTTGGCCGCCAAGTCCATTCAGCCACTATTTGGACTTGCATCCTTCAAGAAAAATTCAATGTAGGTTATTAGATAGTTTTTGGCACCTTTATGACCTAAAAAATCCTATACAAATACGTGCTTAAGCATTGAGACACATACAAAACCAAAAGAAACCAACAAAGCCAAAACTGAAGCTAAGCATGGTGGCGATGGTGCTCTTTGTGGGTCGATGTTTTCTTATTTCTTAATCCTTGTTTCTTTCTGCCATTTCATTCTCTACAACCTTTCCAAACATCTAGCTAAGCATCTAAAAGCCATAAAAAAGAAAGAAGGCAAAGAAGAACACAAGCAAAGCAAAATCGAGACATAGTGATGTAAAGCTAGTTCATGGTGATGCCTATGTTACATGGTGTACAATCAAGCATCCTTGATGTCATTTCAACCATAGGCTTCTTCTCTATATTTTGAAGGGGAAAATCTACCCTAAAGGATGGCTAAGGCCAAAGGAACCTAGAGGCTATGTAATGGACTATGTGTGCTTTAAGCACTATGTTAAGCTAACTAGTTTGCTTTCAGCAAGCATAGGGTTTTTGTTCAAGTTTGGCTAAGCTTGATCAATCACTTGGAGCTCTATGTTAATTGAATCTAATCAAAGTGATCATAAGAAAAAACTGAAAGAAAATCTGCTTGCTATGTTAAGGAAACCGTGTGTATGTAGTGTTTGTGTTGTGTGCTTCTCTATTTGTATGCGTGTGCTAACGCTTTATTTGTATATATAAGCATCATGTATTATCTTGTATATGTTGTTTTTTGTGTCCTCCTTGTTTTTGGATGTAGGTTATTAAGCAAAATTGGAGGTTTATATGTATAGCAATGTTATGAAAATTATGAAGGGACTAGGTGCTGAATTTGGGTTCTTACTAAATACCAATGTACTCTTGCCCTCTTTTGCCCATTTTAGGTAAGGAAGTGCAAGAATGAAGGGCTAAGGAACCTTTAGGAAAGGTCTATGTACATAGAGGTATACTATAAAATTATGGCTTATGAAAGAGGAAGCATGGAAAAGTTCATAAGAATGAACTAATGGTTGTGTTATGTTGTTGTGTTTATAGGCCCTAAAGGCTGCAGTGGGACTTGCTATGTTTGGATCCATCCTGGTATAGGTTAGAGCTAAAAGAGTAATAAGGCAACTATGTCCTAAGTATTAAGTAAAATTAGAGAACAAAGTGACTGTGGGCTTAGAGACATTTTGAGCCTGGCTACGTATCATGCATGACCTTTAGTGGACCAAACTTTCACTGTACATAACTTTGGGCCATGTAGTCCTTGATTGTTAAATTTTGGCCTGTAAATATTTGTGTGTAACTAATGGTTAGGGGAATTAGAGCAGAATATGGCCTATGGCTTGTTTGTATTTAATTGGCTTAGGTAAGCCTTAAGGCACTAAGCATGGCATGGTAGGAGGAATGTGTGCATGGTTTGTAACCTAGTATGTATGCATGTATGCTTGAATGTGTGTATGTCTCGAAGGACATAGAATACACATATAAATCACCTTACCTCCTTGAACCTTATATGCACTCACAAGATCCTCTAACTAAATTCAACTGGTTGAAATTCAATCAATTGGGTGAATTAAGTAAAACCCATTAGATCTTCCAAAACCATGAGATTCCCACCTAAGTAAACAAAAGTTGGGGTTAAGAATCTTGGGAGTCAGAGCCTAATTCACTGTATGAAAATCAATTGAGTAAATAAGAACAACTGGTTGTGTTAACCACTCCAGGGCAGTCCAATTATGGTGCCAAAATTGTGCATTTAGACTCCCAAGATTGGTAATGTTCTGTAGGCCATCAGAACACTACCTTTAGTGTGCATACCCAAGTGGCCCTCTTGGGCGCTATGTAAACACAGGCATATTGGTCCAACCATCATGCACATATTCACATTTCATGCACACCATAGCAGCAGATAAGGAAAGCACTAGCACAAATCTTAATCTTGGCTACCACACATTAGGCAATCTTGTTAAGTTCTTGTGACCAGCCACTGCACCTGTAACTTCCACTAATGAACTCTATCATTCTAGCCCATAAACCCATTTTTCCTTCACTCGATTACTAATTAGAAACTTATATCAAACCAATGAATTTTTTTTTACATCAATAGCCCACCTATGGACTAAGTTATGGATTTTTTAAGTTGGTTACAAAATTCTGACCAAATGAACAGTAACTTAGCCAACTTTGCAATGCCATATCTTTGGCTACAGCGATCCAAATTCAGAAATTCCAAATCTCAGTTCCACCTCTAGATGTTATCTAGGTATGGTAAAAATTTCATACAAATATTCATTCTACACAGGGAGATATAGAACTTTTAGTCCAGAGTCAAAATTCTGGTCACTTAATGACCATTTTGCCCATACAAAATTTCATAAGTGTGCAAACACTTCATTTACAAGGGGAAAACCCTCCAAAGCTATCCCATATATGTCTATTACACATAGGAATTACATTCCCTTTGTTTTAACAACTTTATGTGGCCAAAATAGAATTTACAATTAAGCAGCCCATCATTCACACTTAGGCAGCTTTGCACCACATCACTTACATAGTCAAAACATTACCCAAACATTCACATACTTGTCTCATTTTACATACACTACATGTACATGCATAGATGCACTACAATATGGTCTTAGTTACAGGATTTCCTGAGACACAATGGACTCCAAAAACAGGATCCTGGACAGCTGCTGCACAACACAATAAGTACCACCATTAAAAATACCAAATGTGCTCCTAAAATCACCAAAATTTCCAGATCATAACTAGACATATGGAAGTTCATGTACCTGAAATTTCAGATCAAAAATCAAACCACAAAGGTTATTTTGAAGGTGATCTTTCTGCTGGACCTGAAATGACAGAATTGAGGGGAGTAAGTTTCATTAAGAAACTTAGTAAGGGCAACACTTGAATTCAATAGGAAATGTGACCATCATTAAAACCTGCATCCAAAGACACTAAAACCCAAAAAAAAAAAACAATGCATATATAAAAGATATAGCAACCAAATGCAGGAGCCATTCACAACCAACAAACACATGAAATGCAGCAGCAACATGTACCATAGGTTAGTCCGTAAAACATGCAATAAACTTAAATAAATCACTATGGCAGCCCTCCTCAAGCTAATGCTTGGCCTTCGGAGGATTTTAATAGTAGTTAGTACTAACTTTTGGGCTCTCGAAACCCAGAAATTCGCTGCCATCATTGTGCACTTCACACTTGGTCACAAAGCCTTCAATAAGTGCACTCCCCTCACTAAGCTTGGTTCATCAAGCTCATGGCTCTCTTCCAAGCTTAGCCCTAGCTTCATGGTTGCTTGAAAATACAGAAAACAACCCATGAGAGCAATAGAACCCTTACCAAAGTGGGTAGGCTGAAAATCAAGCTTGATCCTTGAAGTATCCAAGCAATAGCTCTAGTTTGCTTCCAATTGCTTCCTTTTGCCTTCAATTTCAATCAATTGCAAGTTTGAAGGTGTGGCGGCTATGGAGGAAGTGTGGCTGTGTTCTTGGGGTGGAGGAGGATGAAAATGAGAGAGGGATTAGTGATTTGGCCACTTAAATGGCCTTAAATGAGCTTAAGGGCACAAAACACACTTAACAAGCTTAACCTTGCTTTATGTCATTTTCCTTCTCACTAATTATGGTTTCTTTGTCTTAAAAACATTGGTACACATGTGCTCAACAATTTTAACTAATTATAAAGTCTTGGCAGCCTTCCCCATGGTGGGATAACCCCACAATTCCAGCCTTAGACTTAAGTCAAAAGCTTGAACACCTTAAGGTTTACACTAGGACATTTAGGTCCTTATTGCCTTTAGTGTTTCCTTTGTCCAAACTTGTCTTCCATGAGCAATTTGGTCCTCCAATAGCACTTTCATACCATTCATATCCTTCCCATAACTCTCTAAGTCTCTTTCTTGAGATTTTTTCAATTGAGTACCCGAATTTCCAAAACCTTACAAAAAAGTCCACAGGTTGCTTGACAAACAAGCAATCCTTAAGGCTTTTCTTGGGGACCAAGTTACCAACTTGGAACACTTTTAAGGAGGTGTTGATCATGCCTTTTATCTTCCACACTTCAATCACTATGGTGAGAATTACACAATATAATGGTTTTTAGCCATTATGACACACTTGTAATTCTCCCATTTTGTGAGGTGGTAACAGGTTGGTTCAAAACCTCTTGAAAGGTTTAGGGTGGGGATGAATTGGGTCTTGATAAACAAGACTAAAAATCCTAAGATAACAAGGAAACTTGAAAAGATTAGGAAATAAATTACTTCAAAACAAATAAAGCACTAGAATGTAGAGTCTATTTTCCCCCCTTCTTCTTTTCCTTCTTTTGATCCTCTTGTTCTAGGAATTTGTCAACCAAATGCTCTACATTAGTCCCCTCCACTTGAGAAAAACTCATCCTCTAGTTTCCTGGAAGATTTGGATATAAGGGCTTATTGGAGGGATAATAAGGGAAAAGATCCGTGACATTAAATGTTTTAGCAATTCCAATACTATCAGGCTTGATCACTTAGGTATTATTGTTAATCCTTTTCAGAACCTCGTACGAACCATACTTTTGTGGCTATAACTTACTATAAGTACCCATTGGAAACCTCTCCTTTCGAAGGAACACCATCACTTGATCACCGGCTTAAAAAATTTGCTTACAACGACGTTGATCAGCCAATTCCTTATGCTTCTAGTTTGCTTGTTCCAGCCTTTGTTTGACTTTAGCTTGGACATCTTGCCACTAAGTTACCATGTTCTCTACTACCTTGCTATTTCTAGCATTATTTGGTAACTTTGCTAGATCAAGTGCATGCTATGGAGGCTTAGTATAAACAATAGAGAATGGAGACCGCCCAATTGTGCTATGAACCGCATTATTCTAGGAAAATTCTACTTGAGCCAATGCTAAATCCTACTACTTAGGACGGTCACTGCAGATACACTGTATCAAATTACCTAGCATTCTTTTGACCACCTTTGTTTTCCCATCAGTTTGAGGATGAGTTGTGTTGCTGACCTGGAAGGATAAATAGAATAAATGCCACAAGGTCCACCAAAAGTGCCCTAGGAACTTACTATCATGATCAGATGTGATGGTTTTAGGAACTTTGTGCAAACAAACGACCTCCCTGAAAAAGAGCCTTGCTATCCCACTAGCATTAGCATTCCACTTGTAAGCAAGAAAATTCGCCATCTTAGAGAACCTATCAACAACCAAAAAAAAAAAAACAAAATCCATGCCTCATTGGGTTCGAGGCAATCCTTGGAAAAAATCAATGGATAGGTCTTCCCAAATATTTTTTGGAACTGGCAAAGGCATATGTAATCTAGTGTTTTGTGACCTACCTTTGTAGACCTAACAGACATAACACCTCTTCACTAGATTGTCAACATCCTTGCGCATATGGGGACAAAAATACTGCTCCTCCATGGCAGCAAATGTCTTATTATATACCAAATGTCCAACAAGACCGCCCCCATTCAAGTGATGAATCAACTTCTCCCTCAAGGAGGACTTAGGGATGCAAAGCCAATTCCTTTTCAAAAGAAAGCCATCCAAAAGATAAAAATTATCAGCATAATGACTAGAAATACAATTCTCCCAAACCTTTTGAAAATCTCCATTAGTAGGGTACAACTCTTTCAACTCCTCAAAGCCAACAAACAACTGCTTCAAAGTTACCAATAGATTTGCTCTTCTACTTAATGCATTGGCCACCTTATTCTGCACTCTCGATTTATGCACTAGGTTAAATGGAAATTTCTGGAGGAATTGCATCCATCTTGTATGCATATCCTTGCTGATTCACCTTTGACTATTTAGATACTTCAAAGCATCATGATCAGAGTATATAATGAATTCTCTACCCACAAGATAATGCTCCCAGTTCTTTAAGGCATAGACAACAGAATAGAACTACATGCCATAGGTTGTCCACTTATGCTTCACCTCGCTAAGTTTTTCACTAAAATAGGCTACAGGATGCACTTTTTGAGATAGAAAAGCAACACTTCCCACGCTGCTGGCATCACACTCCACTTCAAACAAGGCCTCAAAATCCGATAGTGCTAAAACAGGGGCAGTACACAACCTCTCCTTTAGCAAGCTAAAACTCGGCTCAGTCTCTTTTCCCCATTGGAATCTTCCTTTTTTTAGGCATTTAGTAATTGGGGCAGCAATGGTACTAAATTCTCTAACAAATTGCCCATAGAAGGTTGCCAACCTATGGAAACTCCTTACTTCCATAACAGTTCTTGGAGTTGGCCATTGCTTGATAGCTCGGATTTTCTCCTCATCCAGATGAATACCATTAGCACTCACCACATAATCGAGGAATAACAACTGGGAAGTCATAAAGCTGCACTTTTTCAAATTCATGTACAACTTATTTTCCTACAGGACTATTAACACTTCTTGAAGATGCAAGAGGTGATCCGACTTTGAACGACTTTAGATCAGTATATCATCAAAATAAACCACCATAAATTTCCCAATAAAAGGCTTTAAGACTTGATTCGTAAGCCATATAAAGGTACCAGGAGCATTGGACAGCCCGAAAGGCATCACCAACCACTTATATAGGCCCTCCTTTATTTTAAATGCCATATTCCACTCATCCCCCAGCCTGATATGAATATGATGATACCCACTCCTCAGGTTAATCTTTGAAAACACCATAGATCTATGCAACATTTCCAATATATCATCTAACCATAGGATTGGAAAATGATAACCAATGATAATTTTGTTAACTGCCCTGCTGTCAACACACATTCTCCAACTTCCATATGATTTTGTAGTCAACAACGCAGGAACTGCACATGGACTCATACTCTCTCAAATGTGTCCTTTGTGCAATAGCTCTTTTACCTTTTCCCGCAACACCTTGCTTTCTCGGGGACTCATTCGATAGTGTGGTAGATTTGGCAAACTGGCCCCTAGAACCAAATCAATATGGTGTTGGATCTCCCTCATTGGTGGTAGCCCTTCAAGAAGCTCATTCGGCATAATGTTGCTAAACTTTTGCAATAAGGACTGCACCGTTCCTAGATTAACCAGTTTTTCCTTGTTATCTGCATTTAGGATGGGTTTGAGCACCACAACATAGACTTGTCTGGAATCCTTTATGGCAGCTTGGATCTCTTGTTCGGTCTAGACTAACATCATGGCTGCCCGCCCCTCCACTTTAGAAGCTTTGGGAAGAGTCACTCTTTTTAACGGCTTCAATGATAATCACTTTCCATCCTTTTCTAACTTGTAAATATTATCCCCACCATCATGGATAGCTAGAACATCAAACTACCAAGGTCTTTCAAGCAACAAATGACATGCATCCATATCTATTATATCACAATAAACATCATCTTTATACTGCCATATGGAAAATGAACCTTACACCTTTCTGTCGCCCTGATTTTCTCTGTGGCCTTGATCCACCCAATGGTATAGGGATTTGGGTGCTTTTCTGTCTGTAGACCCAGCTGTTTGACCGCTTTAATGCTGATAATAATCTCATAACTTCCGCTGTCAATAATTGCATCAAATTGGTGTTGTTGTGACGGCTCTTCCTACTTTAGACTCAGCATCACCTTTTGGATTACATAAGTCACACCCTTATCTAGGATTCCATTGAATGTCCAAACATCCACCTCAATCCGATACTTTCACATATTCTAACCATGACCAGCACCTTGCCAATGGTGAGCCATATAGAAGTTCTCATTGTCATCAGACTCTTTATCCACGTAAGCCTACTGTCTACATCGATACATAGGAAGCGGCTTGTTAATAGGCAAGCTAAAAGGTGAATCCTCCCGATCTCACAACTTACCACCATTTCGAATCCTATTTTCATCCAACCCCAGCGTATGAAATTGAGTAATGATCTTGTCGAAGTGCTCTTCTAAATACTGCATTTGATGATCTAGCCACTTCCCAAGCCGCTGTTCAATTCATTGCTCTAAAGCTTGTAACACCATTTCACTATCAAGCAAAGTCCTAGCCCTACAATCATCATCGATAGAACCACCACTTCCTAGCACTATTGGGTTATCCATCGAAGAGTAGGTGATTAGACCTGCTCTGATACCACCTGATGTAGCAATTTAGTGTAAGAAAGAAATGATCAAACTTGTAGAGCCTAGGATAAAGAAAATTGGGAACTTTTCCTAGAAGAGAATAATTGATTCTTTATTCAAGTATGCTATAAATCATGATGATAAGACTCTATTTATAGAGTTGCATAAAGCCCTAATCCTAAAAGTACTAGAAAACCCAAAAGACTAGAAATCTTAACATAACTAGGAAACATGAAAAAAATGAGAAATCATAAGATAACTGAGAAACCTGAAAAGACTAGGAAATAAATTACTTCAAAACAAATAAAGCACTAGAATGATAGAGGCTGTTTTCCCTATTATTCTTTGCTTTCTTTTGATCCTCTTGTTCTAGGAAATTGTTAACCATACGCTCTACATTAGAGGCCACTACCATACATCATTTATATACAAGACTAGTACTATTGAGATCCAATCAACTAGCTTCCACCTTAGATGAGAAACCTTGATGGCAAGCGTCAATATTCCTCCACGTGCTTACTAGATTTTGTGGCAAAAAAGATTTTAGTTAGTATGGTAGCAACATAACTATCCAGTAGCTAAATAACTAGACTTTCAAAGAAATGTACCTGTAACAGAAACTACCATGACAATCCTTAATGATTGTTGGGTCCATCAACCTCAGTATCTGCATAACATGAAACTAAGAGAGTAAGAATCTTATGATTCTCAGTAAGGGCTCTTCAACATGCAATGAAAGAACTAAGGACAACACATGCATGTGTATATGTAATCTATTGTAAGCTTATACAGTGTGAGGCTAAACTTATGCGCATACATTATACATTGCAGTCCCTTGGGACTTGTCCTCTACCTAGTCCTGGAACTACAAGTTGGAGCCTTGTTTACCAGCAAGCATTGCTTACTAGACTAACTAGTGAAATTCATCATTAGTTGAACCTCCTTTATGTTATGCAGGTGAACATGGTGGATGCTCCTTGCTTGAGTTCCAAGGAACTCACTAGGTGTACTAAGCCTTTACATAGTGCCTCAAGTCCTTAGAATTGCTTAGGTCACTTATGTAATAAGCTTCCACCTTAACTATTGCCAAGAGTGTACTAGGTTCTCACTTGTGCCTCAAGAAGTCTTGCCTAGGCTACAAGTGCACTAAACCTTCACTCAAGGCATATACCTATCCACCATTACTTGGTTTACATTAGTGGAGTAGCAATGACCATCATTGGACTCACTTACTAGGTTCTTTGGAACCCACCTAGGTGCACTTAGGTTCTTGCATCAGAACCTCAAATTTAAAGGCTCAGCTAGGCTCCTGATGATACTAATCCTTACACTTGACTAATGGTGCTCTATTATGGCCAATCATGCCTTCATTTCAAACTAAACTATAGTCAAACCTAGGCTAATCTAGGCTTTAGGAATGCATATAAATGGTAGTGCTCCCTTTTGGCTTCATGTGGAATCTTGAATTGCCTTAAACGGACTCTCAAGCAAAAGTTATTGGGAAAATACTATAAGGGTGCCAAAGTTGGCGGGTCTAGGCATTTTGCCAGCAGGGACACGTCGCTAACCATTAGGGATGCATCACCAAAGTATAAAACAAACTATTTCTACCATGAAGGGCTTGTCAACATGTCACCAACCCATGGCTATGCGTCCCCAGCTATTTCATGCCCATAAATTCAAGATTTCAGGCCATAGCCCTTTTAGGAACTTCCAAGGCCTTCCAATGGCTTTAGGAATGCCTTTAAGTACCTCAAACCTACATGTAAAAATGCACTGGGCCATAATGTGCTATTCCTACCAAGCTTACAATGCCCATAAACATCAATCCAAACAAGGCAAACCCACTAGTCCACCATGATCAACACAACCCACCAACTAATGCGATTCATCAAACTATTTGAATTTAACAAGTGAACAAGCTATGAATAACATCCATTACACTTGAGACTTTATATCCCTTACCACAATTTCAAGTAACAAGAGAAGATCAAGAAATTCTTCACCAAGAACAAGGGTCTTCTAAGATTTACCTAGGTTTTAAGCAAACTAAAGCAAATGGCATTAAATTAACACCAATTAAGCAAAACCCATGCCTTAAAACACCAAACAAACAAGAAATCAATAAGAAAATCATGTTACCTCATGAAGGAACCTAGATTAAGTAAGAAAAACATGAAAATCACCTTCCAAATCAACACACAAGCTTGAAATAGGTTGCCCAAAGCTTGTAGACTAGTGACGCCTCAAAAAACCACCAAGAACTCTTGATTTTGAGCAAGAATTAAGGGAGAAATCAAGTGGGAAAGAAAGAGCTTGGGTTTGGAAGGGGAAATGAGCAATAAAAGTAGCCACTCCACCTTTACCAAGTTTTAAAGCTTTTGTTTTAAAAGCCCTTCAAGCTTTCTTAAGATTGCCAAAATAACCCCTTCTTAAAATACATTTTTTACACCTGGGACTTGGCCCAACACCTCAGGAAACAAAATTACCATTTTACCCTTAGACTTTTTTTTTGCCATAATCTCTTCGGAACCTAGCAAACCTTTACTAACTTACTTGACCTTGGAAAGTAAACATAAAATGAGGTATTAAATTGGGGATTTACCAAATTATAAACCTTAAATGAGCTTTCCGTGAAGAAGGTTATAACAATTAAAACCTTTCATGCATTTAGTTATGTACCCTACAATACATTATGCATGAGTATGCTTTGACTTCACATTGCATTATAAGTAGGACTCCTTATGGATGCTCTTCCTCAAATCATTCTTTTAGGGAAACTGATGCATTAGAAGTTTCAATACATTTTACTTGACCTTTTAACTAGTTCCTCGGGATTTATTATGTTTTCTTATATAATTCTTGTTTGCTTTGGAGGAAATTAACGCTTGAGTGTTTTTTAAGTCAACTAGATTGGAAGAGGGGCCAAATGGGTGAATCTTGGAGCACAAGTTAGCAGTTAACCCCAAGGATGAGTTTTTAGAGCTTAGAGCTACAGCATTAGAATGTCAAGAGTGTAGATTTCTTATAGAATAGCCAAGGAAACATCCTCAGTAGTCAAAGACATGTCCTTTGCTAGGGAAAAATTCAAGGAGAATCAAAGCAGCCAAGGACGCATCTCTAGGAGCCATAGACACATCCTCAGCTCTCAGAAATGCATCCCTAAGTTCAAGGGTTGTGTCTTCAGAAGTTCCAGCAACTTATTTTCAATCATAGAGATGCAGCCCTAGCTCCCAAGGATATAGTCCCATTTTTATTTAATCGTGTCCTTTTTTTTCAGCCTTATTTGATCTAAATCGCTATTTGTTACACTTTAGGGCCACCTTATCTCTAACGATGGTTGAGATATTTGTGTGGGATGAGGGAATGGATATAAAACTCTCCATCATTTTTCTTATAGACTCTTCTAGGTTTTAGCATCATTTGCTCTTGTAGCCACCATAGTTAGTCCTAGAGTTTTTCTTGGACATCTTGTGGAGCCATTTTGGATAGTTTCTTAAAAGAGGCTAGGGAATCTGGAGGATTTCTTGAAGACTTGAGGAATCAAGCATCTGTTTGTCCACTTGGGTTCCTTTTTTTTTTTTTATAACTAGGCATAGATGCTATGTTGTTCATTCTTGTGCTTATGTTTAGTTTGGTTATAGATTAGTTTCCTTCATATTTTCTATGGTTGTAGCTATTTGGCATGGTTTTAGTAGTTGAATGAATGGCTACTTGATTTTGGTTTTGCTTAATACTTGTTTTTGCTTCTCTTGAGCTTAATGTTGTGTTAGTTAATTGATGGCCACAATTAATTGTACCATGGATTGCTTTTGAACTCTTGGAAAAGATTAAAATGATTCAAATTAGGAGAAGTATATGATGACCTTTAGCTTGTTGGGAAACTAGTCTAGTTTATTGGGTGATGGAAAATTGAGCTTGATAATGCCTCTAATTAAGCTAGCAATCAGGTGGGAGTCCTTGTCAAGTTTAGACTAGAAAGAGAGGTCATTCACTTGGGAGAGTAAGGAGCCAATTAGTTAGCTTCACCAACAAGTAGGAAAAATAAACCATTAGCCTTAGTTCTCTATTTAGCCAGTATTAAGTTGAGAAACATAGGAAATGTGTTTCATGAATTAGATAAAAATCCTAAAAATTGCATAGCATTGTTTGTTTTTTTTTTTTTTAGTGAAATTTCAAGTAGTTCAACTTAGTTCAATTAATTCCTTGACAAGCAATTCTTTTGCATCTTTAATTTTTTAGATAAAGCAAACCTTAAGGTAGTAGTACTTGTGAATCAATACAATCAATTATCGTGGGAATGATATCCACTTGCCCTTGCTACATGTGTCCCGTATACTTTTGGTTAATATTTTTAAAACACAGAACAAGTTTTTTGCATTGTTGTCTGGGATTGTTTGTATTGAATTGAGCAATATTATTACTAGGAGATTAGCTCTAGACTTAACCTTTAGTTCTTCACTTATTCATTTCTTTGTGCTTTGGTGCTACATTAGTAGGTACCCTTGATGCATGACCCATTCCAGAAGCATGAATTTGTCGCCGTTGATATCAAACATAGAGAGACATTTTAGAGAGCTTTATGCCATAATACATCTGGGTGAATCTAGCTCCACTCCTAGATCCATGGAGGGTGGTGGAGATAATCTCAATGGTCTTGGAGGCAACAATAGATACAATAGGGAAAATGGAGGAAGTGGTGGTTTGGATCATCAAGATGGAGTATATACAAGTAACCCACAAAGACCAATTTAGGAGTATATACAACCTTTGGTGATGGAGAACTATCCTAGCATTGTTAGACAATTGGTACAAGCCAAAAATTTTGAGATGAAGTTGACTCTTATCTTTCTAATTCAACAAAATCAATTTGGATGCTTGGCTTCAGAGGATCCCAACACTCATATTTCAGACATCTTGGAGGCATGTGATACTTTTAAACCTAATGGAGTTTCCACTTATGGAATTAGGTTTTAGCTGTTTCCCTTCTCACTCTAGGATAAGCTTAAAGGATGGTATAATTCACTTAAATTGAAAAGCATCACCACTTGGAATGAAATGGCTGAAAAGTTCATGAGTAAGTTTTTCCTTCCATTGATGGCTGCCCATTTGAAAAACATGAAATGTAGAAATTTTCACAAGCTTGGGAAATGTTCAAGGAATTGCTTTGAAAATTACCTTAACATGGATTCTTAGATTGGCAACAAATCCAAATATTTTATGAAGATTTTGTGCCCATTTTAAGTTTATGATAAATGCTTCAGATGGTAGATCTTTGATGTGTAAGATGACCAGTGATACATTCTAAATTCTAGAGCAATTAGCATTTAAAGAAGAGCAATGATTGGGTGAAAGAGTGCAACCAAGAAGAGGTGTACTTGAGGTTGATCAACTAACTGTTTTGTCGGCACAAATGGCCTCTTTTATGAATCAAATGACCAAGTTGACCAACAAGAAGGAGGCAACATTTAAGAAGGCTGCCACTTCTACTTCCAACATGTATGGTGAAAATATGGAGATTGAATATGAGCAAGCTAATTTCATGGGTAATAGAAATTTTTATTATAGAGGTAACAAACTTGGGAATCAATATAATCCTAATTGGAGGAACTATAAGAATTTTTCATATGGAAATAGAAGAAATGTCCAACAACAACCTCATCTTAGATTTAATCAAGTACCAATGGAGAAGAAACCCACCATGGAGGAAGTGATGATAGAATTCATGAAAGAGACAAGAGGTAGAATGGAAAAGAATGAGGCCAAGATAGCAAACTTGGGGTCTAATATGGCAAGTATGGAGGCCAATATGAGTCCAAGCATCAAGAATTAGAGCATCAAATTAGTAAATTGGCCTCAGCAATAAAAATAAGTAAATAAGGCAATTTCCTAGTGACATTGAAGTAAATCGAAGGGAACATTGTTAGGCCATCACTTTTAAAGGAGGCAAAAAACTTGAGGATCCATACAAGAACATGCCATGTCAAGTTATCCATATGGTTGAGAGTGAAGAGCAAGAGCAAGAGGAACAAGTGGTAGACTTCCCTAAGGAGCCACCATCTAAAGTCTAATAAACCCCACGCAATCCACCTTTGCCTTTCGCACAAATATTTTAAAAGAAGAAGCTTGAGGAGCAATATAGCAAGTTCTTTGAGACTTTCAGAAAGTGTCGTATCAACATTTCTTTCTTTGAAGCATTGAATCAAATGCCCAACTATGCTAAATTCTTGAAGGACATCATTTCCAAGAAAAGGAAGTTTGAATATTATGAGACCATCAAGATTATGAAGGTTGTAATGTGGTCTTCCAAAGAAAGCTTCCTTAAAAGCTCAAAGATTCAAGAAGTTTCATTGTACCTTTCTCTATTGGCTCTTATTTTCATAATATGACAATTTGTGATCTTAGTGCTAGCATTAATCTTATGCCTTTGACATTTTTTAGGAAATTAGAATTTGGTGAGGTCATGCCCTCCACAATATGTCTTCAACTCATAGATCGATCATTGACATATCCAAGAGGAATGACAGAGGATGTTCTTGTCAAGGTGGAAAAGTTTGTCTTTCCGGTTGAATTTATTGTTCTTGATATGGAGGAAGACCGAGACATGCCATTGATCTTTGGAAGACCTTTCTTGGTTACCGACAAGGCACTCATTGATGTTGAACAAGGGAAGGTCACCTTGAGGGTAAATGAGGAGAGCATGGACTTCAATATTTCTTAAGTCATTAAAGCTCCAGATGAGGTTACTATTTTTTTTTAATGTGGTGGATGCTTGCCATGAAGAAGTGAAATAAAAAATTTTATATGATTATACACTCTTGAAAGCTTTGATGAGTCATGATAATGCTATTGAGAAGGATATTGTTAATATGTCTTTTGCTTTGAATCCACTAGTGGATGATAGGACTTTAGTGTATTTATGTGAAAGTTTGTGCCAACTTGAATTGAATGATAAGAGTACACCAAAGTTGAATTTGAAAGTGTTATTGAATGATTTGAAATATTTGTTCTTAGGTCCAAATGAGTTATTACCAGTTAGTATTTCTTCAAGTTTGGCTTTGTTGGAAGGGGATAAATTGTTGAGGTTGTTGAGAGAGCACAACGATGCTCTAGCTTGGTCCATTGATGATATCAAAAGTATTAACCCTTCCATTTGGATGCATAAAATCCAAATGTAGGATAATTACACACCAACAGTGGAGCACCAAAAGAGGATAAAGCCAACCATAAAGGAGATAGTGAGGGCAAAAATCCTAAAATTGTTGAATGCTGGTATTATTTGTCCCATCTTTGATAACCAATGGATTAGCCTCATCCAAGTGGTGCTTAAGAAATGAGGGATAACCATTGTGGCAGATTAGAATTTTAATATAATTTTCACTAGAACCTTCACTGAGTAAAAGGTGTATTTGGACTACTGGAAGCTCAACAAGGCCATTAGAAAGGACCATTTCCCTCCTCTCTTCATTGATCAAATGTTGGGTAGGTTGGCCGACCATAAATTTATTATTTTCTTGATGGCTACTCTGGGTACAACAAAACAACCATTGTACTAAAAGATCAAGAAAAGACCACCTTCACTTGTTCTTATGACATTTACACTTTTAGAAGGATGCCTTTTGGGTTATGCAATGCACCAACAGTATTTCAAAGGTGTATGATGGCTATCTTTGCTGATATGATTGAGAAAATCATAGAAGTGTTTATGGATGATTTCTCGATATTTGGATCATCTTTTGATGATTGGTTGGCCAACTTGGTGAACATGTTAAGGAGATTATGCAAACCTTGCTTTAAATTAGGAAAAATGCCATTTCATGGTAAAATCCGGCATAGTTCTTGGGCATAAAATATCTTCTAAGGGAATTGAGGTGGACAAACCAAAGGTTGGGGCTATAAAAAAATTGTCTCCTCCAAAGAATGTAAAAGGAGTGAAGAGCTTCCTTGGGCATGCAGGGACTTTATAGGAGGTTCACTAAGGACTTCTCCAAGATTGTGAAGCCTTTTTGTGCATTGTTATAAAAAGAAGCTAACTTTGAATTTGATGAAGAGTGCTTGAAGGCCTTTAAAATAGTGAAAAAGAAACTTGTGGAAGCACCTATTGTTGTCTTACTGGATCAGAGTCTGCCATTTGAGATTATATATGATGCAAGTGATTTCGTGATAGGGGTGGTACTTGGACAAAGAAGAGAAAAGATTTTCCGGGCAATATATACTTGTGGTGGTTTTCTTTCTTTACGAATTTTAGCAATACATCTTTTGGGCCAAAGTGATTGTGTTCATTAACCATGCAACTATTTGATATGTCTTCTCTAAGAAGAAAGCTAAACTAAGGTCAAGTGAATTTTACTTGTTCAAGGGTTTGACATTGAGATTAGAGACAAGAAGGGAAGTGAAAATGTGGTTGTGGATCATCTTGGAAGACTTGATTTGGAGAAAGAATATCATCCATTGCCCATTAAAGTGTCCTTTCTAGATGAACATCTTTTAGAAATAAAAGCTAGCACTCCTTGGTATGTAGATTTGGTTAACTATCTTGTGTGTGGAGTATTACCTCTTGACTTGAGCTAATTTCAAAAGAAGAGGTTTCTTTCTTATGAACGTATTACTTTTGGGATGAACTATTGTTCAGACAATGCTTGGATCAAGTCATTCAAAAGTGTATTCCCATGGAGGAGGTGCCAGAAATCATTCCCCATTGTCACTCATCACCTTATGAAGGGTACTTTGGACCTACAAGAATCACCACTAAGGTACCGAAATTAGGTTTTATTGGCCTGATCATTTCAATAATTGGTTTACCTGTGTGAAGACTTATGATTATTGCCAAAGGGTAGGAAATATTTCTAGGAGGCATGAACTCTTACTCACCAATATTATGGAGGTTAAAATCTTTGATTTGTAGGGTATTGGTTTTATGGGGCCATTCCATACTTCTTTTGGTTACTCTTATATATTGTTGGCAATTGATTACGTCTCCAAGTGGGTAGAAGCTATTGTTGTGGCCACTAATGATGTTAAGGTTGTGACAAAGTTTTTATAAAGAAATATTTACTCCCAATTTAGCACATCAAGGGCTATTGTGAGTGATGGAGGGTTTCATTTTTGTAGCAACTTTTTTGCCCAACTGTTGGCAGAATGTGAAGTTAAACACATGATAGCTCTTCCCTACCATCCACAATTGAATGGGCAAACCAAAATCTCCTACTAAGAAGTGAAACAAGTCTTAGAGAAGATGGTGAATGGAACAAGAAAGGATTGGGAAAGAATATTAGATGATGCTCTATGGGCCTACCAGACCGTCTACAAGACTCTAATTGGTTTGTCTCCTTATTAGCTTGTCTTTGGTAAACCTTGTCATTTATCAGTGGAGAGTGAACACTAGGCATATTGGGCAATAAAAAAGCTCAATTTTGATATGAAGGAAGCCAAAAAGAAAAGGTTGTTGCAATTGACTGAGCTTAAGGAAGCTTGGAAGCATATAAGAATGTTAAGTTATAGAAGGAGAAGACTAAAAGTTGGCATGATAAATGCATATTGAGGAGGAAGTTCATTTCGGGTCAAAAGGTCCTCCTTTTCAATTCAAGACTTAAACTATTTCTAGGCAAACTCAAATAGAGATGGTCAAGACCTTTCATGTTACCATTCTAGGTACATAAATACAGTGATCATTTTTAGTGAGCGTAGGTCCCAGGCAGTCAATGTCTTGTAGTCCAAGCAGAACATGCATACTATATTTATTCAAGCAGCCATCTTGGTCTTTATGCAAATATATGTATATTGGTCCAACCAGCACGCATATATTCACATAAAATTTCATCTGGAAGTAATGATAACAATCAAATTCTTTATTCCCATATGGAATTTAAGTAAAGTCCCCAAGTGCATGTACAATCATATGTACACTTGGTGTTATTGGTGCCCATTATTCATGTGTTCAAACTTTCATACCATGTCCAAGTCAAATTATAACCATGTAATCCTACACCCTAAAGGTTTTAAGCCCTTTAATACACTTAAAAATTGATAAGGAAATAGGTTTGAGACATTAAATCCATCTAAGTTTGCAATTATGGATTTTACACTTGACCGATACAATTGGCCATATAAACAGTACATAGCAAAATCAGCCAACTTTGAAAGGCGATAAATCTGGCTACAGGGCACCAAATCTAGTAATTCAAATGTCAAATTCTTCATATTGAAGTGTTCTAACTATGGTCAAAATTTCATAGCAAAAATTGTTAAGTACACAAAGTTATGGCTATTGGAGTATAGGGTACCAAATTTTAGCCACTATTGACCATTATGCCCATACAAAATTTCATAATATTCATACACTTCATTTCTAGGTGCAAAACCCACTTGTTAGTGTCCATACATGTCTTATACAATGGGAAAACCATTTCCCTGATTTTAGAACTCTTCTAAGCATCATTCATAAAAATTCCATCAAAATAACCCATAAACACCATAAGGACAGCATTGTACATACACTTCAAACCACACATGATTGTTCCATATATCATTCTCACACTACACAAAAAACATACCCAGTTCATTCAAATGCATTCATGCACTACATACATGCAACTAACTTAGTTTATACATACACTAAGACTCTTGGATGGCTTCAAAAGTACTAAGCACTCCAGAAACTCAAAGGGACCAGCTGCTGTGTAAGGTAGAAAGTATCATTACTAAAAATATCTAATGTAATCCAAAAATCATGAAGCATTCTAGTTAAAAAAAAACATATGGAATTTATTATACCTCAAATTTCACTTGAAAATTCAAATGAAAGCAATTAGTTTGAATGCTCTTTTTCAGGTGCTTCTGAAATGGATGGAAAGGCGGGTAAGTTTGTTTAAAGAACTTAGTAAGGGCTTATCATTAAAATCTTGAATTCCCAGTCATATAATTGAAATGAAAAGACATAAAAAAAAGACACAACACATATACATGAATATAACCATCCAAATGCACAATAAGCACAACAAAAAATAAAAGCAATGCTGGCAGTAATATAACCTTAGCGTTAGCTCATAAACATTCAAATAAACATTATATAATCACTATGGAAGCCCTCATCAAGTGAATGAATAGCCTTAGAAGGTTAATTGGTCTTATTTAGTACTAACGTGGGCATTATAAACCCCTGTAAACACTGCCATCTTAGTGCATGAAAAGAAGTAAGGCTGAAACCTTGTTCATGCATTCCCCCTTAACCAATACTTGGTTCCTTGAGATTTTTGCTCTCTTCCAAGCATGGTGTTAGCTTCATGGTTGATTGATCATCATCTTAGGATAGTAAACAACCATGAAACATGAAGATAAAATCCTTACCTAAGCTGTGAAGGCTGAAATCCTCAAGAGATACAAAATAAACCTGAAAACTAGGGTTTTTCTTTTTCTTGTTGCATCCGATTGCCTTCCTTTTTGATTTCTTGGGAGATTGAGCTATGGTGGATATGGGAGCTTATGGAGTAGCTAGGGAAGGAACTATGTCTGGTGAGGGGAGAAAATGACCAAGGAAATGGCAGGAAATCAAGATATTTTCTTGACTTGATTAGCTTAATCTTAACTTTCACTTAGGTCATTATAAGTATAAATTAAGTCAAGACTTTTTGGCTAATGTTTAGCCAATGGTTTTGACTTTATGAACCAGCCATGGAGGGGTGGGGAAATGATAAAGATGATCCTATTTGACCTTTTCAAAGATCATTCCATCCTTTAGTTATTTTATGAATGCTAATACACCAAGTTATTCTAGGTTCTTAAACAATTAGCCTTTGCTTCCTTTACGAAATTTATCCCCAAAAAAAGTTTGCATACCATTAAAATCCTTCCAAAAGCTCTCTTTTAAAGTTGTGCAATTGAGTACCCAAGTCTTGAAATCTTACAAAAAAAGTCCATAAATTACTTGTAAAACAAGCAATACTTTAGGCTTCCTCGAGGACCAAGTCACCATTGTGTGAATCTTTTAAGGAGGTGTAGCTTATACTTTTTACCCCTCATATTTCATTCTTTATGGTGAAAATTATGCTATGTAATGGTTTAAAGCCATTATGTCTTTATACTGTAAGTTTCCCTTTTTTGGAAGTGGTAACATTTTTCCGACCTTTAAACATTTTGGTCCTCCAAAATTGCCTTTAGCTTAAGGTACTCATCTGGATACGTTTCTAGGATTTCAGAATGGTTTGACCATTGTACTTGAACCATGGGAATCATTTTGTTCCTTAGCCTTCTAGTGTCTTCAACTAAGATAGCTATAGGTTTCTCTTCATATGTCAAATTAGGCTTCAACTGTATGTCTTCCATTACTATAGAATGCTTTGTGTCTAGTAAACACTTCTTAAGCATACTAAGATGGAAGAAATTATGGACACTTGACATACTTAGTGGTAGAGCTAGCCTATAAGCCACCTTGCCAACTTTGTCTAATATCTCATAAGGACCAATGTACTTTGGAGCTAACTTACTTCTTTTTCCAAATTTGATAGTGCCTTTTGTTGGTGTTACTTTGAGCCACACTTTATCACCAACTTGAAACTCTAAGTCTCTTCATCGTTTGTTCACATAAGCATTGGCTCTTCAATTAGCTATCCTTAACCTTTCTTGTATCTTCTTGATTTTGTTTGTTGTTTCTTTAATAATCTTAGGACCCAACTCTAGCCTATTTGAGGCTTCCACCCAACAGTGTGGTGTCATGCACCTTCTCCCTTGAAGAGCTTCATAAGGTGCCATACCAATGGTGCTTTGATAATTGTTATTGTACGAGAATTCCACCAAAGGTAAGTGTTGGTCCTATTCTCCCTTGAAATCCAAGACACAACGTTTGAGCATGTCTTCCAATATCTGAATCACTCTTTCAGTTTGTCCAATTGTCTGAGGATGGTAAGCAGTGCTCATGTGGATTTTGGTTTCTAGTGCTTTATGAAAAGCATTCCAAAATCTAGCTGTAAACATTGGATTTTTTTTTTACACTATAGAGTTTGGCACTCCATGCAACCTTACTATCTCCTTGATGTACATTTGTGCCAACTTTTTGAGTGATTCTATGATTTTCATTAGCAAGAAGTGGGTACCCTTGTTTAACCTGTCCAGAATGACCCATATTGTGTCATGCCTTAATTTGGTTATAGGCAATCTAGTTAAGAAGTCCATGGTAATGTTACCCTACTTCTTCATTGGAATTGGTAGAGTTTGCAATGTTACTACTAGCTTCTGATGCTCTACCTTTACTCTTTGGCATGTGGCACATTTAGAGACATATATGGCTATGTCCCCCTTCATGTTTGGCCACTAGAAACATGTTTTCAACTCTTTGTACATCTTTTCACTTCTAGGATGGATATTCAATTTGCTAGTGTGACTTCGCAAAGTATATCATTTCTGAGTTCTTGCTCATTGGGCACATATATTTTGTCCTTGAAGTACATTAATACTTGCTTGTAGGCAAAAGATTCATACAAGGACCCTATTTCTTCTCTTGAAATCATCTTCAAATTTAGGTCTACTTCTTGTGCCCATATTATCTCTTCAATCCACCCAGACTGAATAATTAATGTATTAACTTGTGCCCCTTCCCACTGTTGCCACTTATGCCAAAGGCATAGCAAACTATTCTCCTTACTTGTATCTACTAAGGATCCCCCCTTTAGTAAACCAGTGTACTTCCTACTTAAGGCGTCTGCCACTAGATTGCATTTGCCCTCAGTATACCCAATGCTATAGTCATAGATTTTAATATACTCCAGCCATCTTCTTTGGCTCATGTGCAATTGTTTCTGAATGAACAAGTACCTTAGGATTTTATGGTCAGTGTATGTTACAAATGAGCCTTCCATTAGGTAATGCCTCCATTTTTTTAAGGCAAAGATCACTGTAGCAAGTTCTGGTCATGGGTAAGGTAATTTTCCTCACGGGGTCTTAACTGCCTCAATCCATAAGCAATCACATTATTTTCTTGCATCAACACACATCCTAAACCAAATCTAGATGCATCTATAGAAATGATGTAAGGCTTGCGTAGATCTGGTAGGATTAACACTAGAGCTTGAATCAACATGCTTTTTAACTCTTAAAGTTCTTTTTACATTTTTCAGTGCACTCAAACTTTTGATCCTTCTTGGTCAGTTGAGTAAGGACTGAGGTAATCATGGAGAATTTTGATACAAATCTCCTATAATAGCCTGCCAATCCTAGGAAGCTTATGATTTCCTTTACAGTCTTAGGTCTTTCCCACTCTTGCACAGCCTTTACCTTCTCAAGGTTTGCTCTAAGGCCTTGTGCATCAATGATGTGTCCTGGGGGAAGACACTTCTTTTAACCAGAATTGGCACATCAAAAATTTAGCATATAGCTGATTGTCTAACAGTGTGTTCAAGATAATTCTTAAGTGATGCTCATGTTGACCTCCTTGGAATACACTAGGATGCCATCGATGAACACCATTACAAAGTTATCAAAGTATGGTCTAAACACACAATTCATTAGGTCTATAAATGTAGCAGAGGTGTTAGTTAAGCCAAAGGGCATGACTGTGTACTCATAATGCCCATATCTTATTTTGAATGCTGTCTTGGGTATGTCATCCTCTTTTACCTTTAATTGAAAATACCCAAATCTTAAATCAATCTTAGAAAAGATCTTTGCTCCCATGAGTTGATCAAATAGATCGTCAATCTCAGAGAGTGAATACTTATTCTTGATGGTCATAGCATTTAGTTTTCTATAGTTAATACACAATCTCGATGATCCATTCTTTTTTTTTAAAAAGAGAACTGGAGCTCCCCACGGTGAAACACTTGGTTTTATGAACCCTTTTTCAAGAAGCTCATCAAGTTGTTTCTTGACCTTAGTCATCTCTGTGATTGGCATTCTGTAAGGAGATATGGATACTGCTGTAGGTCAAGGCTATAGTTTAATCTCAAATTCGATCTTTTTTGGAGGAGGAATACTTGGCATATTTTAGGAAAGATTTATCGATAGTTTTTCACTACAAGTATCCTACTAACTTCTTCCTCAATTTTAACATCATTCAATGCATAGTATTTATCGTTAGAAATCACAAAAATCTCATCTAACACTTGTAGTTCCATGCCATGCATTTGATATACCAATTCCTTAGAATTCACTAATGCATGCACTTCATTACTAGGCAATGTGATTTATCTTTTAGCACAGTCAATCTTTATACCAAGCATAGCCAACCAATTCATACCTAGAACAATATCATATTGTGGAATATTCAACATTAGCAGATCAGTCATAATCTCAGGCTTTCCTACTTCTAGCTCATAGTTCTTAGCTAGTTTATTGGTGAAAAGATATTGACTACCTATTGTTCTTATTAATGATATGTTAGGCATGAATTCAAAAGGAAATTTCATAGATTCAGCTGACTTCCTAGCCATAATGGACACTCAGGCACCAGTATCAAACAATGCACTAACACACATACTCTTTAAATAAATGTTACCTCTAAGTGCCCCTTGTTGGGATGTTTCCCCTTTGTCAATCTAGAATACTCTTCCAATGCCCTGCACTTGTGGCCTTGGTACTGCTGGAGCACATCTTGGTTGAACATCACTAGCAGCTGGCATATTAGGCCTATTCTGGCCTTGCTCATCTTGCCATTTTTTTTAGACCAAAGAGCAGTCTTTGATCTAGTGATCCAAAGAACCGCATTTTAGACATGCTTGTGTCTCAAAGTAACATGGCTTCTTGCCATGGAATTTTTTTGCAACAAGGACACCTTAGGCTAACAAACTTATTCTTGGCCTTGCCATCCATACTAGGTTTCCCAACCTTGGTAGTGTCATTACCTTTCATTGGCTTCTGCAGTCTTCCAACTTGGCCGGTCTCTTCTGGTCCACTTGGAAACCATTTACCTTCATACTTTTCCTATTTGACTAGTAGAGCCTTTTGCATTGCATAATGATAGGTAGTGGCACTTAATGGTCTCATAGCTTTCCATATATCTATCCTCAAGCCTCTGAAAAACCTTTTTGCTTTAAGTTCCTCCAACCCGTGGTACTGTGGTGCATACCTCACAAGTTGGTTGAAGTTCTGTTCATATTCCAGAACACTGAGGTTGTATTGCTGTAATGCATCAGACTCATCTTGCTTTAAGTCTTTGATAGCATCACTTACATACTGGTCTTGGAACATCCTTGTAAATTTAGGCCATGTCATCTCTAGCTCATGATCTGCCTTTCTACCTTTCTGGGAAACATATCAATCTCTAACACTTCTCCACCACATTTCTACACTACCCACAAGATTGTATGTAGCCAGAGATGCTTTCTTTGTGGAGCTCAAATGCATCCATTCAAACATTTTCTTAATGAATCTTAGCCATTCTTCAGCTTTCTCTGGTCCAACTCTACCATCAAATTATCGAGGTCTTAGGCCTTGAAACCTCTCCAACAATCTGACATAATCAGTGCCCTCAAAATCTTCAACTCTGTGTCTCTTAGACCTATGTGATTCTTCTAAAACCATATGGTCTCCAGGCCTTCTTCTTCTTCTCTTTTCACTAGGTCTCTCATTTTCATTCCTTATGGAATGGTCATAAGCTGAGTTGTTGGCCATGGATACTTGGCCAATCTCAGACCTGATTCTTCTGCCTCTAAAATGTCTTTTATCCTCATCTTCTTCAAATTCTACATCCTCATTTCTTTTAGAAGGAACATTCACTAGGTTGTTCCTGGCAACTTCCTAGTTCTGGTCCTTTGGCAATGTCTGTGCTACTTGGACTCCTTGTTGTAGAGCTTGCAGTAGCCTTACCAAGTTTCCATTTATCTAGGCTAGATTTCTTTGTAGTTCGACCCACACTTGTGGTACGTTCATTTCAGGTGTTGGGTTTTCTACTCCCTGAACCCTTGGCTTCTCTTGTCCCTTTCAATTTTTGTTGGCCTACCTTTGCTCAGTAAGAGGTCTTAAGGGTCCCTGATCCCCACTCCTCATGGCTACCATTTTTTCTGTTTCATGATCAATAGAAGAGCATAATATATTGTACATTAGGTACTTAACACTAGCAGCTGACCCAACTAAGTTCTATGTATGTAACCTTGTGCATGCATGATGCAACTATATGCAACTCCAATTCAAACCATGCTTTAATACCAACTTATATTACCACTCTGGGTACTTCAATAAAGTGATCATTTTTAGTGAGCTCATGTCCCAGGCATTCCATCTCTTGTAGACCAAGCAGAACATGCACATTATATTTATCCAACTGGCCTTTTTGGTCTTTATGTAAATATACGTATATTGGTCTAACCATCACACATATATTCACATACAATTTCATTTGTAAGTATTGATGATAATCAAATTCCTTATTCTTGGCCAATAAGGTATTCGAGTAAAATCCTCAAGTGCATGTACAATCATATGCACACTTGGTGCTATTGGTGCCCATTATTCATGTGTCCAAACTTTAATATTGTGTCCAAGTCAAATTCTACCCATGTACTCCTGTATCATAATGGTTTTAAACCCTTTAATACACTTAAAAATTGATAACAAAACAAGTTTAAGACATTAAATCCATCTAAGTTTACAATTATGGATTTTACACTTCATCGAGTATAAATGGCCATATGAACAGTACACAGCAAAATTAGCCAAGTTTGATAGCCCATAACTCTGGCTACAGGGCACAAAATCCAGTAATTCAAATGTCAACTTATTCATCTTGAAGTTTTTTAACTATTTTCAAAATTTCATAGCCAAACTGATTAAGTACACAAAGTTATGGCTATTGGAGTACAGGATACCAAATTTTAGCGACTATTGACCATTATGCCTATACAAAATTTCATAATATTCATACACTTCATTTCCAGGTGCAAAACCCACTTGGTAGTGTCCATACATGTCTTATACACATGGTAAAACCATTCCCCTAATTTTAGAACTCTTCTAAGCATCATTCATAAAAATGCCCTCAAAAAAGCTCATAAACACTATAAGGACAGCAATGTACATACATTTCAAACCACACATCATTGTTCCGTATATCATTCTCACACTACCCAAAAAACATATCCAGTTCATTTACATCCATTCATACACAAAATACATGCAAATAACTTAGTTTATACGTACACTAAGCCTCTTGGAGGGCTTTGAAAGCACTAAGCACTCCAAAAACTTGAAGAGACCAGCTGCTGTGTAAGGTAGAAAGTACCTTTACTAAAAATAGCTAATGTGATCCAAAAATAATAAAAAATTTCAGTTTACAACTAAACATATGGAAGTTAATATATCTGAAATTTCACAGAGAAATTCAAATGACAGCGATTAGTTTGAATGCTCTCTTTCAGGTGCTTCTGAAATGGACAAAAGGGGGGGGGGGTAAGTTTGTTTAAAGAACTTAGTAAGGGCTTATCATTAAAATCTTGAATTGCCAGCCATATACCTGAAACAAAAAGACAATAAAAAACAAAAAAACATAATAGATACACATGAATATAACCATCCAAATGCACAACAAACACAGCAGCAAACAAATGCAATGTTGGCAGCAATACAACATTAGGGTTAGCTCATAAACATTCAAATAAACATTATGTAATCACTATGGAAGCCCTCCTCAAGCTAATGATTGGTATTAGGAGGTTAATAACTCTTAGTTAGTACTAGCTTGGGCTCTAGAAACCCCTGTAAATACTGCCATCTTAGTGCATGAAAAATAGTATGACTGAAACCTTGTTCATGCAGTCACCCTTAACTCATACTTGGTTCCTTGAGTTTTTTTCTCTCTTCCAAGTATGGTCTTAGCTTCATGGATGCTTGATCATTATCTTAGTATAGTAAAAAACCATGAAACACAAAGATAAAACCCTTACCTAAGCTGTGAAGGCTGAAATCCTTGAGAGATACACAATAAACCGGAAAACTACGGTTTTTCTCTTTCTTGTTGCATCTGATTGCTTGCCTTTGTGATTTCTTGAGAGATTAAGCTATGGTGGCTATGGAAGCTTATGGAGGAGCTAAGGAAGGAACTCTAGCTGGTGAGGGTTGAAAATGACCAAGGAAATGGCAAGAAATCAAGATATTTTCTTGACTTGATTAGCTTAACCTTAACTCTCACTTAGGTGATTATAAGTATAACTTAAGTCAAGACTTTTTGGCTAATGTTTAGCCAACATTTTTTACTATATGAACTAGCCATGGAGGGGTGGAAAAATGATAAAAATGATCCCATTTGACATTTTCAAATATCATTCCATCCTTTAGTTATTTTATGGATGCTAATACATCAAGTTGTTCTAGGTTCTTAAACAATTAGCCTTTGCTTCCTTTATGCGATTTATCCCCAAAAATTGTTTTCATACCATTCAAATCCTTCCAAAAGCTCTATTTTAAATTTGTATGATTGAGTACCCAAGTCTTGAAATCTTACAAAAAAAGTCCCTAAATTATTTGTAAAACAAGCATTACTTTAGGGCTTCCTTGAGGGCCAAGTAACCATTGTGTGAATCTTTTAAGGAGATGTAGATTATACTTATTACACCTCATATTTCATTCCCTATGGTGAAAATTATGCTATATAGTGGTTTATAGCCATTATGTCTTTATACTGTAATTTTCCCATTTTTGGAGGTGATAACATTTCATGATAGAGAAAGTCACTCCATATGGCACTATTGAGCTCAAGATGAAGGATAGACGAGTCTTACAAGTAAATGGGCAAAGATTGAAGCACTATTATGAGGAGGAACAACAAGTCACTACCAAGCTTCACTTGGCCTACCCATCCACATCACTAAAGACATTAAATTAAGCGCTCATTGGGAAGCACCCCAACACTTTCATTTCGTTAGTGTAGATTGATTAAAGTAGTATTCGAGTTTTATGTCAATAAGTGCTTGCTTCCTTGATTTTGTAGGAAGTAGGTGTGAGAAGGATTAGAACAAGGTGAAATTTCGAGCATGAGGCATGTTTTAATGAAGATTAGGGAGAAGCCGCATCTCTAGTCTATAAAGGCGTAGATTTAACAAGGAGTTGGTTATTTTTTGCGCGTACGAAGCTGCAATTTGAACAGATCGAGATGTGGCATTGTGGTGGAAGAAAAGAATGAGGGAAGTTTCTATCCAGCCAAAGACATAGCCCCAAGCTTTGAAGACACATCTTTAGGTGTGAGCTAATAGAGATACGGCATCATGGAGGCAGAAAAGAAATGGGAAAAATTCAGTCCAGGCGGGGCTGTTGCTCCGAGCAATGAAGACGCATCTCAATGTTATATAAAAAAATAGAAGATGCATTTCTGGGAGATGGAGACACAACTTCAAGGCTACAGAAAAGCAAAGGAGGAGGGGTCAGTTCAGCCAAAGACGCGGCATCAAGTTGGGAGGATGCATCCCTTTTTTTTTTTTAAAAAAAGGTTTATTTTAGACATGTCTCTTGTATACGAAGACACAAATTTGGACCAACAGAAGAAAACATTTAGGAGCTGCAGAACAGGTGAATACGGCTCTAGGTAATTGGGATGTGTCTTTAGATAAGTAAAAAAAAATTAAAAAAAAATGTATATACAAAAACTGAAGCCGCAGCGCCGGTTGATCCCCTTTCTCTCTAGAGCCGTAAAGCCGTAGCCTGGGGCTTGAAGCTGCAGTTCCCTTCCCCGCCGCACATCATACGATTTGCTTATCTCTCACTGTTACACACAGACGCACTGTAGCTGTTGTATTTCTTTTCTTTTTTATTTATTCACAAGTTTCATCCCCAAGCATCCCAAAACCTCAAATCTCTCATCAGATTTTCATTCCTCCTTAATTTCTTCAAGGTTCAACATCAATCAGGTAAGTCTAACACTACTCCCTCATTTAAATTTTTTGAAATCCTTGGTTATCTTAGTCATGGAGCTATTATCTATTATGTTGATTGTAATGATATTTGTTGTTTTTACTTAGTTTTGATACTTGGAATTGTGTAGAAACTTGATTTTGGAGATAATGTAGCTCATTGTTTATGAGTTTGAGTTTGTTTGCTAGATTATCGAAATTTTCCTTCATGAACATGGAAAAATTCTAGGCTTTAGAATTTGGGATTTTTCAACTAGTTGTGATAAATGCAATGTGGTGGTTTTCTCTTGTTTAATCCATGTCTCAGATAATGGGTCACTCTTGATTGCATCAATTTGAGCATTAAAATGATTAAATTGGATTTTTCTTGATTTAGCCACCATTTTTATGACCAATTTTGTAAAATGAATTTGGTGAGCTTATTGCATACTTTATTTGTAGTGTCGCCTACCCCAAATAGGGCCCTCCTAGGAAGACTACAAAACTGAAGTCCCGCACTAGTTGCAGTTGGCTAGTTAATTACTTGTCCCATTTTAAAACATTTTATGCTTCTAGTTATTAGCCTAATATATATTATGCATGCACTTGCTTCGACTTGAATTTCACTTTAAGAAAATGAATCGAAATCATAGCCGGCATTGATAAAGCATAACTAAAACACAAGTCAAAGTATAAAAGATAAGTGTGTTTACTACAAGTAATAACTGCACATGTGCATTATTACATAAGTAGAGACTATGCACATGCCCAAAAGCAACTAAAGTACTACTCGACCTAGAGACATTGGAGGCCAAACTAGCATACATATGCATACTGAAGAACTAATACTAAGATCCATGGTCGACTATGTCAATCCTTGTGCCACTAGCCTTTACAAGGCTGCAAAACAACTATAGTTAACACAAACAACTTAACCAATAAAACTAGAATTGATAATGATTCACTAGCTGGTTTACCTGCATATAAAACACTAGCTCGGCAACGTTGCTATGGTCACCAGCTCTAAACAGATGAAATCTGCACAACAAAACTAAAGGGAGTGAGAATCCAAAGATTCCTAGCAAGGGATTTGGGTACCTAAAAAAAATGTTAGAACCTGTAAAAAAAACCTAAGGACACTCATATATATAGAATATATGAAATTTACTATGGGCCCAATGCAGTTTGAGGGCTAATATATGTGTATATATTTGAGTCCCTTGGAAATCCCCCTCATCCAAGTCCTCCCACGGGCGTCACTTCGTGCCTAGCAAGTTTTGGCCACTAACTCGCTCTTAACAAGCCTTGGCTTGCTAACGTCCTAGTGAGCTAAGCTCACTGAGTAGCCTTCCCTTTGTTATTGTACAAGTGAACATGGTGGATACTCCTTGCTTAAGTTCCAAGAAATTCACTAGGTGTACTAGGCTCCCACATAGTGCCTTAAGCCATTGGCTTGTCTAGGCCACTATGCTTCTAAGCCTCCACCCAACTAGGTGCACTAGGCTTTCTCTTAGTGTCTTAAGCTAGTTAGCTCACCTAGATCACCAAGGTACTAAGCCTTGCCCCTTTAACCTACCAAGGATGCACTAAGCTTTTACTTGTGCCTCAAGTCACGGCTTGGCTACGCAACAAGTGCACTAAGCCTTCATTCATGGTGCTCCAGTATCCACCATTACTTGGTTCACACTATTATGGTAGGGCTTGCTATGCATGGACTCAACATATACACTAGGGTTTTTCACTGATGTCCCAAGCATTAAGTCTTCAACTAGACCACCAATGGTGCTAAACCCTCTCAGCCTTCCTAATGGCCTTATTCTTAACCTTCCTAATGGCCCTATTGTAGTACTTGAAAATTCTTCCAAATTATCCTCCATCATGATTCTTTTACACCCAAGAAGACTTCATTAACTACCTAGTGCTTTAAGGAGCCATGGGAGGTATTAAGGCACTACTAGGCACCTTCCACCCCAAGTTCTATTAAGCACTCATATGCCCCTTCCTTTGAAAATAAATTAAAAAATAACTTGGGTATATTTTTGCATTTTTGATATCATATAATTTTAGCTCTTCCTCTTAGCTTTGCGTGAAATCTTGAATCACCTCAACTGGACATCCGAGCAAAAAGTTATGCCAAAAATACTCCAGCATGTCAATGCTGTTGGGATCTGGGCGACATGTCTACGGGATGACTATAACTCTCGGGTTCCATATGTGCCTTGTTTCTACACCTTGTGTCCATACACACTTTGGGGGCATCAAACACCTCCCAAGCATCCAAGGCAAGCCTCCACAAGTTCCATAACTTCAAAACTACTACAATAGGCCATCTTGACCTTAACCAAACAAAGCTTGTGGTGTTTGATTATACCACACTAAGCCTTGAGTTATACTAGTCCATCACAAGCAAATTCTACCATAACCTATGCATATCTTCCAAACTACTTGAAACCAAGATTCAAGCAACTAAGACATGCATCAAATGAGTATAATTGCTAAATCCCTTACCTCAATTATGAAGAACAAGCAAGAATCAAGCATCCACAATAAGCAAACTAGGTTCTACTAAGGCTTCTATGGTTCCAAGCAAAATCAACACACTAGGCACCCAAAATAAGCTCAATTAAGCTAGACCTAATCTCATGGAAGCTCAAGAAACCAAGAACATCAAGGAATCAACAAGCTCAACACATCCCTATGGCTCATAAGCACAAAAAATGCCAATCCAAGCTCACCACTTAAAATCCTTGCAAGAGAAAGCCTTTTCATGCATATATACCTCATGGGGCTTTAATTTCCACAAAGCATTGATGAGTAAATGGGAGTTTGGCCATGGAATTCAAGAGGAGAGGGAGAGCTACGATTTTGGACGGTTGAAGATGATGAATAGTACAACCCAAATCCTTGAAAATGGTTTAAAAGCCCAACGTCTCACTTTAGCCCTCCAACTTATTTACTTTTTTCAAAAGAACCCTATGCTCAAATGGTGCCACAAGACTTGGCAATTTGGTCCAACTCTTTGGTTTCTTGTCACTTAGGTCCAAAAGAACAACTTATGAGCTTAAATTCTAAACCTATGACCTCAAGGTACAAAATGACCATTTTGCCCCTGGTGACACTTAGGTGCCAAATTGAACTAAGAACCATATACCCTTTTAAACACTTGCTTGGCTTGCTTATTCAAACTAATTGAGGAAATAAACTAGGGATTTTGACTTGTTTGACAATTTTCACCTGACTATTGAAGGTTCGCTGCCTTGAAGGCCGTAACATTTTAACCATGCCATTGAAACTAGTATTCATCCTTATCAAGTAGGTGTTACATACTTCACATATCCATGGGAGTTTTATCATTCTTCGGGATGGTTACCTAGTGATGGAGGATAGAACTTTAGCTATGGACACAAGGTCTTACTTGGAGCAATGTTCTCATGTTTGATCAAATTTTGAGTAGTAAATACTTGTTAAAACCATGATTCATGTTTAGAACATATCCTTTGTAGGATGATGGCTGAAGGCCAAAGGCCTTTAGGCTCGCACAAGGTCAACGTACGAACTAGGTAGCTTGGCCAAATACTGCAACCTTGGAGCCAAAAGGACTTAACTTGTGGTACTTTGGAGATTTGCTTGACCGAAGGGGAGCCATGTGCCTCAGCATCGATGTACCACAGTATAGACAAATACCATTATAAAGTTTCCCCCAGGTGCGTGCAAAGTGCTCACCAAGGTCTAGGTCAGATAATGCGAACCCCAATTGTATAAAGACTATGAAATGCGCCCAAGATCTTTTTCAAGCTCCACAAGACATCAAAGAGACTAGATTTGAAGACCCCCACCCCTAATAAACCTGTGACTAGAAACGAGAAGTATAAGAAAACCAAGAACACAAGCAACTTGTGCACCAAGGTAGTCCACGAAGAACCAAAGAGAAATTCTCTCCAAAGTAGCAATATTATTTCATGTAATGGCTGTCTTACAACCAGAATATGTGCCTATTTATAGGCCTAAACTAGGATAAAATACTTAACAAAATTCGCAGCCCAAGTCACCTAGGAAACCTAGATACAAAAGACTCAAGAAAACCTAGTCAAACTAGGATTCCTACATCCTTTTAACACATGTTTAAGGTGTGCAGCGAATTCCATTTATCATAAGTGACCTGAATCACTTCCATGGCCTAAATAAAATCCTAAATAATGTAAATAAACATGAAAATAAAATAAAATACGTTACAAAACAAGATTGGCCATAAAAACCCCAAAATAGTCTTCTCAGGTGGTTCTTGCTTGTGTCTTCAACTTCAAGCTGAAATTCGAACTTGATGCAGCCATGATTTCTCAAAATTCAAAGAATGAAAGTTTTAGATCTATTTCTTAGCTTTGAAATTACACCTGAATCACACAAAACGAACATCTAAATCCAAAGATATGTCCAAAATACTGCAACTGCTTCTGAACCAGCAATAACTCACAAATCGCGACTTTGAAGCTAAATTGGACCTCCTTAACGTGCAAACTGGGATTCATGATCTTCATATGATTTGTAGCTCCAGATGTTAGATTTCCAATGAATCAAGAATCACTCAATTCCGATTGTTTAGCTCAAGATATGAATTTTCTACCAGAACATCAGCAATCTGTCAACATCCAAGCTTGGCCATCTCTCCATATGATTCCTGGCATGTTCCAGAAGCTCCTTGAGAAATTCCAAGGCCATTCTCCATGAAAAAGCTTGAGACAAAAGCTTGAAGTGTACTAGTGAGCTCCTTAGCTTCCTTTCTTGTCAATGATCCACTAGTTATCTTCAATGGGTCCTTATCATCATTGGTTGTGCCTTCTTTGATCATATCATCAAAATAGCTGGCTGTAGAGAAAATTGGAATGATGTAGACTACTATCCTCAGATCTAGCTGAACACGTGTAAGGCAGATCTGAGAGCTTCACCCCTTGGAGCCAGTATATAAGAAGCCACTCCCTGGTATATTACAAAAATCTATTCTATTGTGCTTACTTAGTACTCCCAACTATATTACCTTCTTACTTGGGAGTTAAAGAATCCCCCTAGGAAAACACTCCGGGGATTCTCTTTACCCCTTTTTTTTGGTGTCTTCCAGGGATTGTAGCTAACGGGAGTAACCACGTTCACAGACGCCGATGCAGAGCTTCGATGACCGAGGGCCCCAAGGATTCCAAATGGCGCTATCTGTGAGAACCTACATGCGCATCATTGTGGTGACAATCGGGCATCTAAGAACAAACCTCACCATGATACCCTACTGGAAGAGACTCTATCTATACCAAAGGAACAAATGTGCGACCCAATAAACCTACCTGAGGATGAACACCCAGTGACGTTGACGATGGGGTTCCTACGTGAATTCTAGCATACCATAGTCACAAAGATAACCTAACATTTTTGGCATAATACTTCAAGGAGGCCTTCCAGGAGAGAACCCTTGCTGGTGAAATCCTTAACTCTGACAAACACTTCCTCTATTGCGTCGAAAGGTAGCATCTGAAGTGAATCTCTCATCGAAAGCTTGCCACCCCGTAGCCTAAAGTGTAATCGCAAGGAGAAGGGTCCAGCCATTTCCAAATGGAAATCTACTTGCCAGACTTCTCTTTATCCCTGAAGCCATGATGATGGCTCATCCAATCTTCTCTTGAAAAAATTGTTGGAAAGGATGGACAAAATGGAGGAGCAAACCAATGTGGACTTGTTTCACTGAGACACCTATTGGCAATGAGGCTCCATTTGTTCTGGCCATCTAGAACACCCTAATCCTGCCATACTTCATGGTACCTTGACTAGACTCGTACGGTGGGAAAGGTGACCCTCGAGCACATCTAACAAAATACCGAAAGAACATGGTTGTAAGCAGAGTTGATTAAGAAACCCTATGCAAATGCTTTGAGATAACATTTTCGGGTACACCCACTTCCTGGTATGATACACTGTCCCTATCTTCTATTGCATCTTTCCATGAGTTATTTGTTGGTTTTATTATTGTTGTGCCCAAAAGCCAATCATGAGATAATTGTATTTTGCACATTGAGTCATGATAATTTATTAAGGCATTAATCCAGTAACTTGTTTGTTATATTATTTCTGTGTGACATAATTAAACGTAATTATAACCCTAGAATAACACTATTCTTAAACGTCCCTAGTCTAATAGTATTGTGGAGTGGGTTATAAAAATACATAAACACTAGTATATATGGGAGATTAATATGATATATGTAGTCAACATATGGGTACAAGTTGGAGAACTTGTGTACTGCACCGACCCACCATGAGAACGCTTCAAGGATTGTTATATGAGTGTCATAGGTGATTCTCATAGTAATCATGGTATATGTAGTCATTTGACCTAAGGCCGTTAAGGTTCCTTACATGTGAGTCACATACTTTGATACTTCCTTTTGTTGCTCGTAACTGAGTGAACATGAAGGTGGTCATTGTGTATGTCACATACCATGCGGAGGGTTTTATATGATGAAGATAGGATTTGTCCATCCTATGTAATGGGAGTGACATCTTTGAGCCCCTTGATAGAGTGAGACTAAGAAAATATGTGGCCATGCTTGTATGAGTTCATATACAATATCAATGTCATCAGTTTAAATTAGTCTACTTAGTAATCAAGAAACCGTAGATTGGGCTATGTGAGAGTGACACATTCCATGTCTCGTGCTCGGTCTTAATATCTTGGACAGAGGGACAATGGCATATATGGATAATGATCATAGAGTTTTAGTCGAATCACCAATTATCTTGTCATTTGGGTAGCAATGATGTGTTGGTAGATGCCGCTGAAAGTTTATGATCATAAATGCGATTTATGATCATTGGCAACATGGTAAGAGCCTATTTGGTTGCACACATAGAGCCAATTGGATTATTTTAGTGCATGGGACAAATTGTTTGGGTTTTGGTTTCATAATAATTTTTTATTAATAATTGGCCCAAAGGTTGAGCCATTAATGAAGCCTGAAATTAAGCCTAATTGCATTAGGGTTTTGAAACCCATTAGGCTTGGGAGTTGAGTCTCACTATATATACATCATATAGTGAAAATTTCACAGCTCTTGCCTTAGCCTCCCTAAGGACAAAATTATAAGGGTTTTGAAAAGTTCCAGCCATACTCTTCTCTTGCCATTCCTTGAAGGACGCAAGCTAGCACTATGGGCGTAAGAGGAATGCATCTGTTAAGACATGGTAAAGGTGTGGTGATCTTAAGAGGCTGGTGTGGATACTGTAGAGAGCTTGAACACGTCAACTGTTTAAGTTTGTGATTCGACTCAATAGTTGAGTGAAAGATTTCAACCAACTAGGTATAAAATTTGTGAACACTCGATTTACCTCGTTTCACTTAGATCCTGGAGGGTTTCAGTTATCTTCCACTGCACTTGTTTGACTCTCGAGACCACACAGGTTTTACCCACCAATTCATCGGAAGTAGCCCTTCGGTGAAAAATGTGGCTCATTTGTTTAATGTAGTTTAAAGGGAAAGTGAGTGTCTCCAAGACTACATCAACAAGTTCAACCAGGAGACCTTAAAAGTCATTGACTTATTTGCTGAGGTTCGTATCCTCATGATAGCAAGAGGCCTCCGAAAGGGTTCCAACTTGGCCTTCGAGCTTTCGAAGCATATGCCAACCACAGTCGAAGAACTTTACCAGCTTGCCAAACAATACATGATAACCGGGGCAATGATAGTAAATGAAGAGAGACTAGATACTCACCAATTAGAACATTGGTTCCAGAGCCATCCCCATAAGGAAGGTGGAAGTGTGCATAATGGTCAAAAAACCATTATATTGTATAATTCTATTCATAGTGATTGAAGTATGAGGGGTAAATGGTATAATGAAAACCTCCTTAAAAGTGTTCTAAGTTGGTAACTTGGCTCCCAAGAAAAGCCTTAAGGATTGCTTGTGTTTCAAGTAACCTATGGACCTTTTTGTACGGTTTTGGAAATTAGGGTACTTAATTGCAAAACTCTTAAGAAAGAGCCTTGGAGAGTTATGGGAAGGATATGAATGGTATGAAAATAATATTGGAGGACCAAATTGCTCATGGAAGACAAGTTTGGACAAAGAAAACACTAAAGGCATTAAGGACCTAAATGTCTTAGTGTAAACCTTAAGGTATTCTAGCTTTTGACTTAAGTTAAAGGGTGGAATTGTGGGGTTATCCCACCATGGGGAAGGTGGCTATGGCTTGATAAATAGTCAAAAAGGTGGGCAAAATGTTGACTAATAAGTTTAGGACAAAAAAATCATACTTATGGGCAAAGAAAATGACGTAAAACATGATTAAGGCTAATAAGGATGTTTAGTGTCCTAAAGCTAATTAAAAAAGCCAAACTCAATTTTTCTCCTCTCATATTCAACCTAACCAACCACCACCCTCCTCCACACTTCTTCCATAACTCCTCCATAGCCACCATACCTCCAAGATTGAAATTGAAGGCAAAAGGAAGTAATTGGAAGCAAACTAGAGCTATTGCTTGAATACTTCAAGGATCAAGCTTCAAATTTGGCCTACTCATCCTGGTAAGGGTTCTCTTGCTCTCATGGATTGTTTACTATATTTTCTAGCATCCATGGAGCTAGGGCTAAGCTTAGAAGAGAGCCATGAGCTTGATGAACCAAGCTTAGTGAGGGTAGTGCACTTATTGAAGGTTTTGTGACCTAGTGTGAAGTGCACAATGATGGTAGTGAAGTGAGGGTTTCTAGAGCCCAAAGTTAGTACTAACTAGTGTTAAAATCCTCCTAAGGCCAAGCATTAGCTTGAAGAGGGCTGCTATAGTGATTTACTTAAGTTTATTGCATGTTTTATGGACTAACATATGGTTTTTGTTGCTGTCGCATTTCATGTGTTTGTTTGTTGGGAATGGCTACTGCATTTTGTTACTATATCTTGTATATATGCATTTTGGTTTTTTTTAGTGTCTTTGGATGTCGGTTTTAATGAGGGTTACATTTCCTTAAGAAACCAAGTGTTTCCTTTATTAAGTTTCATAACTTACTCCCCTCAATTCTGCCATTTCAGGTCTAGTAGAAAGATCATATTCAAAATGGAATTTTTCATTTGAGTTTTCATTTGAAATTACTATTATTTTAATTTTCATGTATCTAGTTGTGATCTGAAAAGTTGGGTGATTTTAGGAGCACATTTGGTATTTTTAGTGATGGTGCTTACTGTGTTATGTAGCAGCTATCCAGCATCGTGTTTTTAGAGTCCATTGTGTCTCAAGCACTCCTGTGACTTAGGGTGCATATTTAGCTGGGTTAAGACCATTATGTAGTGCATGTATGCACATACATGTAGTGTATGTGAAATGAGACAAGTACGTGAATATTTGAGTAATGTTTTGGCTATGTATTTGTTGTGGTGCAAAGCCGCCTAAGTGTGAATGGTAAGCTGCTTACTTGTAAATTCTGTTTTGGTCACATAAAGTTGCTAGATGCAAGAGCATGTAATTCCTTTGTGTATTGTACATGTATGGGATAGCCTTGGAGGGCTTACCCCTTGTGAATGATGTTTTTGCACACTTATGAAATTTTGTATGGGCAAAATGGTCATAAAATGACCAGAATTTTGACTTTGCACTCAAAGTTCTGTATCTCCCTGTGTAGAATGAATCTTGGTATGAAATTTTGACAGACCTAGATCAAATCTATATGTTGAACTAGGATTTGGAATTTCTAAATTTGGAGCCCTGTAGCCAAATATATGACGTTGTAAATTTGGCTAAGTTACTCTTAATATGGTCAAAATTTTGTAACCAACTTAAAAAATTTACAACTTGGTCCATAGGTGAAGCAAATAAAATAGGGGGTTACATGGCTAGATTAATACAGTTTTTTGGAAGAAGTTTAAGGTGCAATGGCTGGTCACTTACACTTAATAAGATTGCCTAATGTGTGGTAACCAAGATTAAGACTTGTGCCAGTGTTTTCCTTCTTTGCTGCCATGGTGTGCATAAAATTTAAATATGTGTGTAATGGTTGGACCAATATGCATACATTTATATAGTTCCCATAAGGGCCACTTGAGTATGTATACTAAGGGTATTTTCTGATGGCCTACAGAACATACCAATCCTGGGAGTTTTAAATGCTCAATTTTGGCACCATAATTGGACTACCCCGAGGTGGGTAACAAAAAGTAGCAAGCAGTCTAAGAAGAGCAAAGGCAAAAGAGAGATATCGACTTACTCCCCCCTGAACACTTTTCAAACCAACATCTTGGCAGCATTGGAGAAGTAGGGATGAGTTCAGAGGCCTAAGTTGATGGCCCTTAGCAATAAAAAGGACATGAAGAAATATTGCCAGCACCAATGGGACCATGGCCATGACATCAAAGACAGCCATCAGCTCAAAATGTACATCAAAACCCTCATCAAGCAAGGCCAACTGAGAAGGTACCTCCAATTCAGTTCTTGAAGGTGGGAGGCAAGGATGATGAAATGAAGTATGATGAAGATGAGTATGATTTTGATCGACAAACATATCACCGAAGTCCCAGTAACCAGCCGCCTCTTCCTGTAAGAGTGATTCAAACCATCAATACAGGGCTTGCTTTGTCGGAATGGAAAAAGAAGGCAAAGGAAATAGCTACCTTTAGCTTCAAAAAGGCACAAAATTTATTGACAAGATCTAATGGAAGCACCATCAACTTCCTGTTAGTGTTGTGCCCAAAAGGTCAATCATGAGATGATCGTATTTTTTGCACATTGAGTCATAATATTTTATTAAGGCATTAATCCAGCAATTATGTTTGTTGTTTTGTTTCTGCGTAACTTAACAAACATAATTGTAACCCTAGAACAATGATATTCTCAAACGTCCCTAGTCTAGTATTATTGTGGAGTGGGTTGCAATAATACATAACGACTAGCATATGTGGAGACTAATATGCGATATGTAGTCTGCATATGGGTACAAGTTGGAGAACTTGTGTACTGGACCGACCCACTATGAGAACACTACGTGGCTCGTTATATGAGTGTCATAAGTGATTCTCATAGTGATCATGGTATATGTAGTCCTTCAACCTAAGATTATCAAGGTTCCCTACATGTGAGTCACATACTTTGATACTTTCCTTTGTTGCTCGTAACTGAGTGAACTTGAAGGAGGTCATTGGGTATGTCACTGTTAGTGTGTCGCCCAAAAGGCCAATCATGAGATGATTGTATTTTTTGCACATTGAGTCATGATATTTTATTAAGGCATTAATCCAGCAATTATGTTCGTTGTTTTTGTTTCTGCGTAATGTAATAAACATAATTGTAACCCTAGAACAATGATATTCTTAAACGTCCCTGGTCTAGTATTATTGTGGAGCAAGTTGCAATAATACATAACGACTAGCATATGTGGAGACTAATATGAGATATGTAGTCTACATATGGGTACAAGTTGGAGAACTTGTGTACTGGACCGACCCACCATGAGAACACTTCATGGATCGTTATATGAGTGTCATAAGTGATTTTCATAGTGATCATGGTATATGTAGTCCTTCGACCTAAGATCATCAAGGTTCCCTACATGTGAGTCACATACTTTGATACTTTCCTTTGTTGCTCGTAACTGAGTGAACTTGAAGGAGGTCATTGGGTATGTCACATATCATGCGGAGGGATTTGTATGATCAAGATGGGATTTGTCCCTCCTATGTAACGGGAGTGATATCTTCGGGCCCCTTGATAGAGTGAGACTTAGAAAATGCATGGCCATGCTCGGATGAGTTGATATACGATATCAATGTCATCAGTTTAAGTTGGTCTACTCGGTAATCAAGAAACCAAAGATTGGGCTATACGAGAGTGACACATTCCATGTCTCGTGCTTAGTCTTGATATCTTGGACAAAGGGACAATGGCATATATCGGTGATGATCATAAAGGTTTAGTCGAATCATCGACAATCTTGTCACTTGGGTAGCAATGATGTGTTGCTAGACACCGCTCATTGCTTATGATCATAAATGTGATTTATGATCATTGCCAACGTGGTAAGAGCCTATTGGGTCGCACACATAGAGCTATTTGGATCATTAGAGTGCATGGGCTAATAATTTGGGTTTTGGTTTCACAATAATTTCGTATTAATAATGGGCCCAATAGTTGAGCCATTATTAAGCCCGAAATTAAAGCCTAATTGGATTAGGGCTTTGAAACCCATTAGGCCTGGAAGTTGAGTCTCACTATAAATACAACTTCTAGTGAGAAATTCGCAGGTCTCCTTGCCCTAGCCTCCCAAAAGGACAGCCGCACTCTTCTCTTGCAATTCCTTGGAGGACGCAAGCTAGCACTGCGAGCGCAAGAGAAACGCATCTGCCGGGACGTGGTGGAAGCGTGGTGATCCCGAGAGGCTCGTGTGGATACCATAGAGAGCTTGAACACGTCAACTGTTCAAGTTTTGTGATTCGACTCTACAGTTGAGTGAGAGATCTCAACCGAAAATTAGGTATGAAAATTTTCGAACACCCGGTTTACCCCGTTTCACTTGGATCCTGGAGGGTTTCGGTTAAATTCCGCTGCACTGTTTGGCTCCCGAAACCCAACAGTGGTATCAGAGCTACTGGTGAAACCCTAAATCGGGATTGATGTTGAATCGCATGATGTTATGTGTTCGGTTGTTTTTCGGCCATGATTAATTAGATTGATTCATGATGCATGAAACCGGAACTCGTAATGAACATATGACATATATGAAGAAATGACACTAATTGGTTAATGAGATTAACCCGAAATTGATAGGTATGAGATACCTATATGGATTAGGATTCTTGCAATAGTTGCAAAAACCCTAGCTTTGTTCGGATTCGGCCTGTTCGGGCACCAAAAGTAAGGTATTTTTGGTGGCTCGAATGGAGGAGTCTCGGGTGCCTACTTGCTCGAAATAGAAGATTTCGGGCTAAGCAATTGTAAGACAATTTTTTGCGCCGGGGGGCGCTGCCCCCCACACCCCCCGCAAGGGCGGCTCCCCTTGACCCCGTCCGCTGACCGGTCAGCGGAACCACCGCCCACTGACCGGCCAGCGGGACCGCCGTATGCAAAGCGCCACATAAATAAAAATTGGTTAATCAACACGCGAAAATTGGCATGCATCTTTGTTGAATGAGATTTGACATGATATGCTGATTGGTGTTTGAAGCATGGTGCATGGTTATAGCCCTTGATTGGTTGTACTTGTAAATACGGCCTGCGAGTCGTGCCTTTTCTTATCACTCTCATTGTACATTCTCTTCTCACCTTACTCCCCTCGAATGTAACTCGAGGTTTCTATTATTGATGTAATGGTGCATTATGGGATCATCCAAGGTGGTATGTCCAAGGATCATCCAAGGTGGTATGTCCAAGGAGGTGACAACAAAAGGGCAACCAAGAAAGGAAGAGAAGGAGCTTGTGAAGACTCTTTTCTTTTCTTAGGCTTTTATGATATTCTCATTGGCTTGAGAATATCGCATAGTTTGGGCTATAACCATGTCACGTTTACTTTCTTGTACGCATGAGATGCATGTTTTATATTTGTATGTGATGCATGTATAAGACAACCGGAGATAACAAATTGGTGAGATCAAACGGAAAAAAAACCCTCAAACAAATATTAAGTCATTAAATGTGATGCCTTCCAAATGTTGGCACTCGTCAAGACTTTGATCAACATTAGGTGGGTTTGCCAAAGCAAAGCACCTATGTTCATCTTGGTAAGGCGCGATGGGATAATAGTGATATCCAAACTGCTAACTTTGGGTTCGACTTAACTAAGTCATCCTAATAGGATTAGGGACTTAGAGGCATAGAGTTGGGCTTAAGTTCATGAGATGAGCTTGGACAAGTGTTGTTCACCCAACTATCCAAGAGTTGCATAAGATGCAATTGGCAAGGAGTTGCCTACCTAAATAGCTGTAACTTGAGAGAAAAGCCAAAGCTGACTCAGGTTGTGGTCAAATATGGATCTTGGCCCACTAGAATACCTTAGCGCCGAGGTGTTCCAAAATAATATCGAGGGTTATTATTTTGAGGAAAATAGTGGGAGTATCGTTTAATAAAAGTCCTTATTAAATGAATTAAAATACATGACTCTTACACTGCATATTTACTGTTGTAGATAACCATGGCACAAAACACATCGACACTTTCGTTGCGATCGATCCTTGAGAAGGAAAAACTGAATGGGACCAACTTTCTCAAATGGTACCGAAACTTGAGGATAGTCCTCAAGCAAGAGAGAAAGGCTTATGTCCTAGAGCAGCCCATTCCGAATGAGCCTGCTGCCACTGCTCCAAGAGCTGAAAGGGATGCTCACAAGAGGCATTCTGATGATGCTTTGGATGTTGCATGCCTCATGCTTATTACCATGGAATCTGAGCTTCAGAAGCAACATGAGAACATGGGGGCGTTCGATATGATCGAACATCTCAAAATGCTTTTCCAAGAGCAAGCTAGGCATGAGAGGTTTGAGACCTCTAAGGCATTGTTTCAGTGCAAGATGTCTGAGGGAAGTCCCGTGGGTCCTCATGTGCTCAAGATGATTGGGTACATTGAGAATCTTGAGAATTTGGGATTTGCTCTTCAGAAAGAGTTGGCTATTGATGTAGTCTTGCAATCGTTGCCTGAAAGCTACAGTCAGTTCGTCATGAACTATAACATGAACGACCTTGACAAGTCCCTTCCTGAATTGCTCAACATGTTGAGAACTGCTGAGCAAAACCTTAAGAAGGCTAAGCCCATTTTGATGGTTCAAAAGGGCAAGGGAAAAGGAAAAGCCAACAAGAAGAAGGATAAAGCTAATGGAAAGTCCAATGCTAATTCTTCTTCAGCTGCATTGAAACCAAAGGGTGGTGTGGCAAAGGAAGGGGAGTGCTTCCATTGTAAGCAACCTGGACACTGGAAGCGCAACTGCAAGCTCTATCTTGAAGAACTTGCTAAGGAAAAGGGAAGTAAGACTTCCACTTCAGGTATTTTTGTTATAGAGGCTAACTTTTCTACTTCCTCATCTTGGGTATTGGATACTGGATGTGGATCTCACATTTGTGCAAATGTGCAGGATCTAAGTAGAAGTAGAAGATTGGCCCGAGGTGAAGTGGACCTACGTGTTGGAAATGGAGCAAGGGTTGCTGCCTTAGCCGTAGGGACTTATGTTCTCACTTTACCTAGTGGATTAGTTTTAGAATTAGACAACTGCTACTTTGTGCCTACTATTAGTAGAAATTTGATTTCTGTTTCTTGTTTGGACAAGAAAGGTTTTTCATTTATAATAAAGGACAAATGTTGTTCTATTTATTTGAATGAAATCTTTTATGGTAGTGCTCAACTTAGCAATGGGTTGTATGTTCTAGACCTCGAAGATCCAATCTATAATGTGAATACCAAGAAGGTCAGATTAAATGATTCAAACCCGACCTATCTCTGGCACTGTCGCTTGGGCCATATAAATGAGACCCGCATATCCAAGCTCCATAAGGATGGACTCTTGGACTCATTTGATTTTGAATCATATGAGACATGTGAGTCATGTTTGTTGGGCAAGATGACCAAAGCCCCATTCACAGGGCAAAGTGAAAGGGCTAATGACTTACTAGGACTCATACATAGTGATGTATGTGGCCCTATGTCTACACAAGCTAGAGGAGGTTTCCAATACTTCATTACTTTCACTGAGGACTTTAGCAGATATGGCTATGTGTATCTTATGAGACACAAGTCAGAATCCTTTGAAAAGTTCAAAGAATTCAAGAATGAAGTAGAGAATCAACTCGGGAAAAGTATCAAAGTGCTTCAATCAGATCGAGGTGGAGAGTACTTGGATCGAGAATTCCTTGACTATCTGAAGGAGTGTGGTATAGTATCACAACTCACTCCACCAGGTACACCTCAATGGAATGGTGTTTCTGAAAGGAGAAATCGAACTCTGTTAGACATGGTTCGCTCTATGATGAGTCAAGCTGACCTTCCAAACTCCTTTTGGGGACATGCTCTAGAGACAGCCGCTTTTACACTAAACCGAGTTCCATCTAAATCGGTTCAAAAGACACCATATGAGATATGGAGTGGGAGGCGTCCCAATTTGTCTTTTATGAAGATTTGGGGCTGTGACGCTTATGTGAAACGTCAATCCTCTGACAAACTAGGGCCCAAATCTCAAAAATGCCTTTTTGTTGGGTATCCCAAAGAAACAAAGGGTTACTATTTCTACAATCCTTCTGAGCAAAAAGTGTTTGTTGCTCGAACTGGTGTCTTTTTAGAGAAAGAGTTTATCTCTAAAGAAACTAGTGGGAGGAAAGTAGAACTTGAAGAAATTCAAGAACAACAAGGAGACATCGAACCTGAAATGGAACCTGAACAGACACCACAAGATGTTGTGGTTCAAGAGTCTGTTCCTGTAGCACAGAGCCCACGTAGGTCTGGTAGGATTCGGCGTGAGCCCGAGAGATATGGATTTCTCGTGACTCACACTGGTGATGTGATGCTCATGGATCAGGATGAGCCCGCAACCTACCAACAAGCTATGTCGGGGCCTGACTCTGAGAAGTGGCTAGTGGCCATGAAATCTGAGATGGAATCCATGTATGAAAACCAAGTATGGACTTTGGTTGACCCACCTGAAGGGGTAAAACCCATAGGGTGCAAATGGGTTTTCAAGAAGAAAACTGACATGGATGGTAATGTGATTACCTTTAAGGGACGATTGGTTGCAAAAGGTTTCAAGCAAATTCATGGTATTGACTATGATGAAACTTTTTCACCAGTTGCTATGCTTAAATCCATCCGAATTTTGTTTGCTATTGCTGCACACTATGATTATGAGATATGGCAAATGGATGTCAAAACTGCATTCCTAAATGGAAAGCTACTTGAGGATGTGTACATGACACAACCTGAGGGTTTTGTCACTCCTGAGAATGCCAATAAAGTGTGCAAGTTGCAAAGGTCCATTTATGGACTGAAGCAAGCTTCTCGAAGTTGGAATCTTCATTTTGATGAAGCAATCAAAGAGTTTGGTTTTATCAAAAATGAAGATGAACCTTGTGTCTACAAGAAGGTTAGTGGGAGCGCTATTGTCTTCTTGGTGTTGTATGTAGATGACATACTACTCATCGGGAATGACATTCCTGAGCTACAGTCTGTGAAGACTTGGCTGGGGAAATGTTTCTCTATGAAGGACTTGGGTGAAGCAGCCTATGTGTTAGGCATCAGGATCTATAGAGATAGATCTAGAAAGCTTCTTGGCCTAAGTCAAAGTACATATATTGACAAGGTGCTAAAGAGGTTTAGCATGCAAGATTCCAAGAAAGGATTCTTGCCCATGTCACATGGTATCACTCTTTCTAGATCTCAGTGTCCGAGTACACCTGAGAAGAGAGAGCGCATGAGTAAGATTCCATATGCCTCAGCAATTGGATCTATCATGTATGCCATGATATGTACTCGTCCCGATGTCTCATATGCTTTGAGCATGACGAGTAGGTACCAATCGAACCCTGGTGAGAGTCACTGGACAGCTGTTAAGAACATCCTTAAGTACTTACGAAGGACTAAGGATGCATTCTTGGTCTTTGGAGGTGAAGATGAGCTCGTTGTAAGGGGTTACACCGATGCAAGCTTCCAATCCGATAAGGATGATTTTAGATCACAATCTGGTTATGTGTTTTGTATTGGTGGTGGTGCTGTGAGCTGGAAGAGTTCAAAGCAAGAGACAGTAGCTGACTCTACAACAGAATCTGAGTACATTGCCGCCTCTGATGCTGCGAAGGAGGCAGTTTGGATCAAGAAGTTCATCACTGAACTTGGAGTGGTTCCAAGCATTGCCGACCCGATAGAGCTCTATTGTGACAACAATGGAGCAATCGCACAGGCTAAGGAACCTCGATCTCACCAGCGATCCAAACACATACTTCGACGCTATCATCTCATCAGGGAGATCATCGAGAGGGGTGATGTAAGGATATGCAGGACTTCGACAGACAGCAACATTGCTGATCCACTGACAAAGCCCCTTACGCAGCAGAAGCATGATAGCCATTCTAGGTCCATCGGTATTAGATACATGGATGATTGGCTTTTAGTGCAAGTGGGAGATTGTTAGTGTTGTGCCCAAAAAGCCAATCATGAGATGATTGTATTTTTTGCACATTGAGTCATGATATTTTATTAAGGCATTAATCCAGCAATTATGTTTGTTGTTTTGTTTCTGCGTAACGTAATAAACATAATTGTAACCCTAGAACAATGATATTCTTAAACGTCCCTGGTCTAGTATTATTGTGGAGCGGGTTGCAATAATACATAACGACTAGCATATGTGGAGACTAATATGAGATATGTAGTCTACATATGGGTACAAGTTGGAGAACTTGTGTACTGGACCGACCCACCATGAGAACACTACATGGATCGTTATATGAGTGTCATAAGTGATTCTCATAGTGATCATTGTATATGTAGTCCTTCGACCTAAGATCATCAAGCTTCCCTACATGTGAGTCACATACTTTGATAGTTTCCTTTGTAGTCCATCGAACTAAGTGATCATTTGGTATACATTGATACTTTCCTTTGTTGCTCGTAACTGAGTGAACTTGAAGGAGGTCATTGGGTATGTCACATATCATGTGGAGGGATTTGTATGATCAAGATGGGATTTGTCCCTCCTATGTAACGAGAGTGATATCTTCGGGCCCCTTGATAGAGTGAGACTTAGAAAATGCATGGCCATGCTCGGATGAGTTGATATACGATATCAATGTCATCAGTTTAAGTTGGTCTACTCGGTAATCAAGAAACCAAAGATTGGGCTATACGAGAGTGACACATTCCATGTCTCGTGCTTAGTCTTGATATCTTGGACAAAGGGACAATGGCATATATCGGTGATGATCATAAAGGTTTAGTCAAATCATCGACAATCTTGTCACTTGGGTAGCAATGATGTGTTGCTAGACACCGCTCATTGCTTATGATCATAAATGTGATTTATGATCATTGCCAACGTGGTAAGAGCCTATTGGGTCGCACACATAGAGCTATTTGGATCATTAGAGTGCATGGGCTAATAATTTGGGTTTTGGTTTCACAATAATTTCGTATTAATAATGGGCCCAATAGTTGAGCCATTATTAAGCCCGAAATTAAAGCCTAATTGGATTAGGGCTTTGAAACCCATTAGGCCTGGAAGTTGAGTCTCACTATAAATACAACTTCTAGTGAGAAATTCGCAGGTCTCCTTACCCTAACATCCCAAAAGGACAGCCGCACTCTTCTCTTGCAATTCCTTGGAGGACGCAAGCTAGCACTGCGAGCGCAAGAGAAACGCATCTGCCGGGACGCGGTGGAAGCGTGGTGATCCCGAGAGGCTCGTGTGGATACCATAGAGAGCTTGAACACGTCAACTGTTCAAGTTTTGTGATTCGACTCTACAGTTGAGTGAGAGATCTCAACCAAAAATTAGGTGTGAAAATTTTCGAACACCCGGTTTACCACGTTTCACTTGGATCCTGGAGGGTTTCGGTTAATTTCTGCTGTGCTGTTTGGCTCGCGAAACCCAACAGCCATATATCATGTGGAGGCATTTGTATGATCAAGATGGGATTTGTCCCTCCTATGTAACGGGAGTGATATCTTCGAGCCCCTTGATAGAGTAAGACTTAGAAAAATGCATAGCCATGCTCGGATGAGTTGATATACGATATCAAAGTCATCAGTTTAAGTTGGTCTACTCGGTAATCAAGAAACCAAAGATTGGGCTACATGAGAGTGACACATTCCATGTATCGTGCTTAGTCTTGATATCTTGGACAAAGGGACACTAGCATATATCGGTGATGATCATAAAGGTTTAGTCGAATCATCGACAATCTTGTCACTTGGGCAGCAATGATGTGTTGCTAGACACCGCTCATTGCTTATGATCATAAATGTGATTTATGATCATTGCCAACATGGTAAGAGCCTATCGGGTTGCAGACATTGAGCTATTTGGATCATAGAGTGCATGGGCTAATAATTTGGGTTTTGGTTTCAAAAATAATTTCAAATTAATAATGGGCCCAATAGTTGAGCCATTAGTAAGCCCGAAATTAAAGCCTAATTGGATTAGGGCTTTGAAACAATTAGGCTTGGAAGTTGAGTCTCACTATAAATACAACTTTTAGTGAGAAATTC